>JASDDO010000014.1:632493438-632802033 GCA_030015575.1 Agapanthus africanus | reverse complement strand
CCTATGACTGTCACATCAGAAATAGAAGATCTATCTCCGCTATATCTACTTTAGTCCATAAATAGACATAAGCTACTTGTCCACTATGCTTCCTCTGCTCCCACTGACTACGACAACCCTCTGACAGAGTCATATACACGTGCACTTCTAAAGCTAGTTTAGAACGACGCTATACTCATCCTCCTGCCGGGTCTCACAGTCTGGAACAACAGCAATGACAAGTCTGGGTAAACAAGAACCTCCCTGGCACCGTCCTTGAGCATACCGAAGTACCTCTCGAGCCCTGAGGTTACCCACCATATCTGCGGAGTGGCTAATGGAATGTCAAACCAGATTGAATCTTGAGGTTCTTATCAAATTTTCAGTAATCGTTTGTGGTTCTGGAATCACTTCCAGTTCTACCATACTCCCACTACTGTTTTCTGAAAAATCCATTTTTTATTAAACTGTGGCGAGTCAAGAACAATATCACTATTGATCTTCCAGATGGTAGAAAGTCAACCCTCGTCATGGCCTGGGTCAACCAACAAACAGCCATTACAGAAACGTGCCTTGAGTTATCCAGAGTCTGGTTTTAAGCATAAGCCGGACAACTCCCCGTATCTTAACATTGTTAAGCTATGAACTATTCTATATCCAATATAGAAACAGAGGCACAGATTTAATTGGAACCAGATTCAAATCATGCAGATGTCTCCAGTGCATGTCAACTAAATGGAAGGAGGTCGATCAGCGTTACTCAACTTAGGAATACATCCAGATATGAGTAACCTGAAAGAGAAACAAGTTCTCTTAATTATTACTATCAACTGAATACCATTCACAAGTATCTACATCTTCGATCACCTTGAAGAATCCCGATACTTGCAACGCCTGGTTCTCTACTTTATTCTTATACCTATAACTTCTCAAAACTCAGATCTTGCATTTCTACGAAACACATATCTAAGAACTGGAGAAGTCACAAGTAAACAGAATATAGTACGAGTACCAACCCCTCTGTCCTTATGGACACTGGACAACATACAATACTCTGTATAAGTCCCCTGACTCTAATAACTCATTCCCTGTGTGTCGTAGGTTGAAAACTGTACTTATGGTTAAGAAGAATTACACCGCTGTTTTAATGCTCCTTACCTAACCATCCGCTGATATAGGTAAATGTCATGGACATAATTTCAAAAAGGTTTATCTCACTCTATAAAAATAGACGTACAGATATATCAATTTAAAATTGGTGCATAGCAACGGATATTCAAAACCAAATATTTGCCGTCCGGCAAACAGCCCAGGCGATTTCCTCAAATATCACCAATTTCAACGAATTCCGATATTATGAGGATGATCACCTAATTCCCAATAACTTACTCCCACTCATCATCTGCAAAATCTACAGATGTGAGAATCATACCTGGTAAATACATACCTGGAGCAAGGGCTAATTGGGAAATCAGTTTTCTTTTAACAGTACACAGTGAAACTGAAACATAGAAATGTTTCGTAGGGGTATCCGGGTATTCCTAGTAATGCCTCTTCCATTATCCAGATTCACAACTGTAACCGTATATTTCTTTGCCATCTCCAAAATCCCTTCATATGCCTTTAGTCATTACCTTCTGTATACCCTCTTAGGCTAAATGGTTTTCTTCCTTCCCTACATTTTGGCACCAGCCTATGGTTTGGAAGAAGACTATCTAATAAGCATAATGGGTGTACTGTCCTAATCCTAGGAACACTCGCGATACGAGAGAAGGTGAAGATAAAAGACAACCGAATAAACCTTATTCCTATTTCTCCTGAACCAGAATCCATCCCCGAACTGGAACACGTTCCTTTTGAGTTCGTATATAACCTTACGATGGAGTATCCAAATAACTGTGGATCTTCGTAGTGATAAGGAGTGTTCTGGAGAAATACAAAGGTGAAGTGGGAGTGGTAATGAAATACTTGGTTTGGTCGTGAATAGCAGTCGCAGTTTACTTTGCCCTCTTACTAATCCCTTTATTTGTCTTAACTTATTAACTTTTGTACACCATCGTTAGGCTAATTGGTTTTCTTCATTCCCTACCGATCGGCACCTGCCTATGGTTTGGAAGAAGACTATCCAATAAGCGTAATATGTGTACTGTCCTAATCCAAGGAGCACTCGCAACCTGAGAGAAGGTAAAAGGAAAAGACAACTGAATAGTCCTATTCGTTTTCTCCAGAACCAGAAACCATCCTCGAATAAACTCCTTCGAGTTCGTATATAACCATACGATGGTTTTATCTAATGGAAGTGGACGTTCGTAGTAATACGGGGTGTCCTGGAGAAAAGGGTAAGAGTAGGAGTAGCAATGAGGTATGCAACTCTGACAATCCAAAAGCCAGTGTTTTAAGAAGGTTCGGTTAATCTTGGTCACTGAGTCATAGTCAAGGGTCGGGCCATGGTCGCTGCCAAAGAGAGAGAGAGAAAAGAAACACTCAGCGTGCACTCTAACCTAGATCAGAATGGTTATCAATTTATCTAATCAGGAAACCTCCCACTGTAACGTCAAATTCCCCTCCAAACCTGAAAGAAGAATTAGTCGGGATCACCCGAGGAGTAAACCAACTCATCAGTGGGAATCGGGATCCAACTATCATCGCATGATAACATAATGGAATCCACTCACGTTATCACACTCCAGAAGGTATGCGCATATCTGGAAAGTTTCCTTTTCTTTAGAAACTCCCGATGTGATTTTTACCCCATGCTCTTATGACCTTGACGAAGGCCAACATATCATAAGTCATATGTCAAGTTCTACCCGTCATTGTCCAGGTTAATTTGAACCCACCCGTACATACTCTTGACGAAGGCCAAAATAGTAGTACGACTATCCCAAACCAACGCATCTATCTATGCAGCAGAAAAGTAACAAATAGCTACCATACACTATGCCTTGACGAAGGCCAACATACATAGCATGAATACTAAGTGCTACCTTTATGAAATGACGGAGGGCTACGAATGGTTTTTGGCGAAAAACCTTTAACATAATGAACTTGATATCGTTGAAGAAACCAGCTTTTTATAAAAATATAGTGACGAAGACCTTTGCTAAAGAGGTCACTCCCGGTGAAGGGATCTCGGCTCTTTCCACGTAGAATGAGGTGCAGGATATTCCAACTGAATACCACGATGCAAAGCAAAAGTAATCGACTATAGTGAAGTTATTGCCCTGACGCAAACTTCTGTCCAAGGGGTCACTCCCGGTGAAGGGATCTCAGCCCTTGCCTCGTCGACTGAGGTGCTGGATATTCATAACCGAATACCACTGTGCAAAACAAAAGAGAACGTCCTTGCAAATAACAGTTTTTTTTTGAAAAATGTTCCAAGAACATCAGAATAGGTTTGTTTAGCTTGCATTGATCCGAATAACCGCAGTCCCATCAATTGATCACACCACAAAAGAACGAAAATAATGATGTACGTATATGCCATCTACATTCGCCACTGGGTCCCGTCATCATTCGTTAGGTTACTTAACTAACGACAGAGCGGGACTGGACTAGCACGGATGCAAAACATATACAACATCTACTAGTATATATATCAATATATAATATTCGCTCAAGGCGTGATAAAATGCAACATCACAGAAATGTAATAAGCATCACAGAATAATACAAATAATCTGGGATCCCCGGGTTTCATAGAGCCTCTACTGAAACCCGACGTTCCCCTGGTCGTATGGATAGCCTGTTCAATGAAATTCTAGACCCCTACGGGCACGACAAGTTACCCACCAAAACCTGAAGCGAGGCAGCCCCCTTCAACAACGTGAATGGACCACCCAGCACTTCACGGAATCCGGTAACTTGAGCACCCCTCCTTGGGTCAACCTGTACCCCCTACGAGTGCGGCGAATAGCCTGCCAATTCTAGAGTGAAGCCCCCTCCGTCTCAAATCCATGAGATGCGGGCCCGTTGCCCTCTAGAACCCGGCTATCCGTGCACCCCACCTTGGGGTAATCCTAGTACATAAAGTAAAATATACAACGGGTACATCGACCTAGTCCGGTCGTGCCCCAAAAGAATAAGTATACAAACAGGCAGTGACGGCAGTCCACATGTCTGACGCTCGCCCCGCAATATCAAATGTACATAAATAACCAAACTGTACTGCCATTGCATCCAGGCTATCCACCACGACAATCCGCAACATCACAGCACAACACAGAACATCAACGTGAATGTCACGTTCGCAAATCCGTCTAAAATGGCTATAGCAGTTAGACAGGATTTACCGATCAAATGACATTCACGGTCGCAGATATAATGTAAATACTGTGAACTAACATGTTTAAAATTTTCGATCGACTAAATTTACCGAAGTGGGCCCCAAGCATAACTGTAATACTCAAAATAAATCTGGGCCCAAACAGAACATACCAAAAACCCTATTTCCATGTCAGAAGCCCACTGTAAAAATTTGGTTCTGTGAACAGTTTAAATGGCGGCGGAACCGCGGCCAATGCGTTGGTTTGGCCGCGGTTTCGCGGTGAAACAGTGCCATCGAGCTACCAAATTTTCACATAATGCATAAAAAACCCTGCACGTATTTTTACAATGTACCAAATAATTTTTAGAGCACTGGAAAAATTCGACAGAAACTTAACATGGAAACGCGGTTTTTGGAAAATCCGTTAGATCGAACTTGTAAACACGTTAGAGCAAGCTAGACTAGATTAATGGCGTGGCTCTGATACCAATGTAACTGCACGGCAGCGCCCCGGCCGTCATTCCGAGGCCGAAATGCGGAAACGAAACTTTTAAAAAACTTGTAAACCGGCACTACCGCGCACTATAAACCCGGATCGGGCCATTAACGTAATGCTAGCAAACTAGAGAATGGGTAGAAAGCTATACCGAGCGATCCATGTCCTTCGGTCTTCGGCCTCCACTCCGATCTCCTCGCGGAATCTCCGGTCTTCATCTCCTCGTCGAAACGGGCACCACATCGCCAGGTTCTTTTACGGGCTCCCACCTCTGGACCGAGGCAACTCGGGCACGAAGTTGGCGAGTCGACGTGTCCAAGAATATTGTAGACTGAGTGTAGAATAGTTTGTCTCTAGCGGGTATGAAGTTGCCATGTAATGGAGGTGAAGAATAATGGAGATCAGCTTAGGAATTTTGTAGCAAGCATAATATGAGATGAAGAAATTTCCCACTCACAAAAATGAACCTCCCTATCCCACTAAGTGTGGCCGGCCAAGCAATATGGAGAAGGGAAAATACAAGGGTGGTGAGTGTAGTAAAAGGAATGGTGACCATAAGCCAAAAGCAAGTCTCACATCCATATCCAAATCAACTATCATCTCAAATCCTTTCTCATTAATGCAAAGGAAGTGATTAAAAAGGAATCTAATAATGCTAAGAACCATCATGAGCCCTCATATCACAATTAACCCCCTCCACATAACTAATTTGAACACTTGCAAATAACCCCCTCCATCGGAAAAATCCGTCCATGAAGGAACAAAGGAAAACTGGCCGGAACGGAATACAAACTGGTAACTTCAAAAAACTGATCCCGTAATAAATTACAGGAAAACCCCGCGACTGTATATACATACCCGCATTTGTATTTCGACCGAATACAAATGCAAAGAGACAAAATCTACACTGTACAATACTAGGATCCGGCTTAAACCAAAGCCCGCTAGTATTATCCGTCCGATCATGATCCGTGCAATACCGCACTTATATGATCAAACCCTGCCATATCTCCATACGGCCTCTACAACGATTCGCCCGAAACTTGAGAAACTGTCTGTGGGGGACTCTAAAAACTCGTCAATACTTTGGCTGTGGATTTAACCACTAGCACGTCAGAGGTATTAGCCGTATGTAACGGGCTACCAGGTATTGACCAAAAGGGAGGTCGATGAGCGAACTCATCCTGACACCCTACTGAGCCTGTGTTGCGCCACGGCAGCGCCTCGGCCGTCTATCCGAGGCCAAAATGCGGAATCAAAATTTTCTTAACTTTTAAACTGGCGCTACCGCGGACAATAAACCCGGATCGTAACCATTAACCGATACTAGCAATCAAGAGAAAGGGTGAGAGATATACCGAGTGATCCAAGTCCTCCGGTCTTCTCGTCATCGTCCCGATCTCCCGTGGAAACTCCGGTCGTCGCCTCCTCGCCGGAAGGGCACCACATCGCCTGCGTCTTTTACGGGCTCCCGCCTCAATACCGAGGCAACTCGGGCATGAAGCCGGCAAGTCGACATGCCCAAGATATGCTGTAGAATGTAGTGTAGGAACTTTGTCTCTTGGATTTTATGTAGTTGCCATTGATGGATGGAGGAAGAGGTAAAGAAAATTGGTGCTTTCAATTTTCTAGCAAGAAGAAGATGAGATGAAGAATTCCTCACATAAAAAAATGAACTCTCTCTTTCTTTTTCTCTCAAGTGAATCCTCTCTCATCTAGTGAGAATGGTGGAGGAATGAAAATACAAACCATAACAAGAAGGGAGGTGAGTGTAGTAAAAGCAAGGGGGTGACCACAACCCTAAAGAAATGATAACCATCTTAAATCACAATCTAATCACTTCTAATCTCAAAAAGCAAGTCATCATGAAAAGCAAAGATGCTTAATCTATCATAATGCCACAAGTGCAAGAAACCCCCTCCACAAATGTTATTTGCAAACTTGCAAATAACCCCCTCCATCGGAAATGTCCGGCAGGGAAAGAACAAAAGAAAACCGGCCGGAACGGAATGCAAACTGGCAACTCCAGAAAACTGGTCCCGTAATAAATTACAGGAAAACCCCTATACTGTGCATACACACCCGCATCTGTATTCCGTCCGGATACAAATGCAATGAGACAAAATCTACACTGTACTAAACTAGGATCCGGCTTAAACCAAAACCGGCTAGTAATATCCGTCCGATCCTGATCTGTGCAATACCGCACGTGTCTGATCGAACCTTCCATATATCCATACGGCTACTAGTACAAACCGTCCGATCCTGATCCGTGCAATACCGCACGTATCTGATCGGACCCTGCCATATCTCCATACGGCCACTACAGCGTTTCGCCCGAAAGCTTGAGTAACTGAAAGTGTGGTGGACTCTAAAGACTCGTCAATACTATGGCTGTGGATTTAACCACTAGCACGTCAGAGGTATTAGCCAATACGTGACGGGCCACCAGCTATTGACCAAAAGGGACGTCGATGAGCGAACTCATCCTGACACCCTACTGAGCCTGTCAGTGACAATATCCGTACAGTCCGGTCCGTTCGTCTATGAGCATCGCATGTCGGGCCTAGGGGGTTGGTAAAAGTCAGACCCCCAAAAGCGGTACAAGTCGTGTCGGAGTGTAGCCCAGAACGCCCTGAGATACTACTGGAATACCTACCAGTAAATCTCCTGCCTCGGACGAGGGCTTTACGTAATGGCTCTCCTAGACACAGCGCGACCTCACCTCCAATACCGGGAGAGACGAACCCCTGAAGATCCTCTCACTGCCTCCATGTGGCTTGGGACTGTACCCAACTAAAACCTGTTTGCACGACTCCTTTGAGCCGTGGTAGGGTAGTAATCAAAGCACAGTGGGAACTCACACGAGACAAATGACGATCTCAGGTCGATGAACTAACCTGTACACATGTCACCAGGGAACTGCTATCTGACATCTGGTATAAGACCAACTAGCAGGTTCCCGGCGAGTCCTGTCCGGTGTACTCATAACCCAATGAGCACCTGTATACATCTTAGGTGAACCAACTGACACCAGTGGCTTGTGAGACAGGCCACCGCCCCTCGTCGGGGTCTCGACTGTATACACTAGTCTACTAATGGAGTATCGATGCCCTGTCTCGAAACTCCTACGACTAGGGACCTTTTAAGGATGTGCTTATAGACTACCAGCTCCCACGTATATGATCGCCATCATACTGCTGGTAGTCAAGCAAGAATCCTAGGTGCTCTATCAACGTGTAATAGCGACATGTCAGGTCACCTAAAGCAGTACACGATGATAAAGATAAACCAGATAGCATACTATCATCTCGAGTAAGACTGTCCTACCGGGATAGGTCCTCCCTCAATCATTGCAATCATATGCCTGTGATCCAATAATTGACTCTGAGGGCACTATCTCCAACAGCCTGTCAGTGACAATATCCGTACAGTCTGGTCCGTTCGTCTATGAGCATCGCATGGCGGGCCTAGGGAGTTGGTAAAAGTCAGACCCCTAAAAGCGGTACAAGTCGTGTCGGAGTGTAACCCAGAACACCCTGAGATACTACTGGAATACCTACCAGTAAATCTCCTTCCTTGGCCAAGGACTTCGTGTAATGGCTCTCCTAGACACAGCGCGACCTCACCCCCAATACCGGAAGAGACGAACCCCTGCAAATCCGCTCACTGCCTCCATGTGGCTCGGGACTGTACCCAACTAAAACCTGTTTGCACGAATCCTTTGAGCCGTGGTTGGGTAGTAATCAATGTACAGTGGGAACTCACACGAGACAAATGACGATCTCAGGTCAATGAACTAACCTGTACACATGTCACCAGAGAACTGCTATCTGACGTCTGGTATAATCCCAACTAGCAGGTTCCCGGCGAGTCCTGTCCGGTGTACTCATAACCCAATGAGCACCTGTATACATCTTAGGTGAACCAACTGACACCGGTGGCTTGTGAGACCGGCCACCGCCCCTCGTCGGGGTCTCGACTTTATACACTAGTCTACTCTTGGGTATCGATGCCCTGTCTCGAAACTCCCACGACTAAGGACCACTTTAAGGATGTGCTTATAGACCCCAGCTCCCACGTATATGATCGCCATCATACTGCTGGTATTCAAGCAAGAATCCTAAGGGCTCTATCAATGTGTAATAGCGACCTGTAAGGTCACCTAAAGCAGTACACGATGATAAAGATAAACCAGATATCATACTATTATCTTGAGTAAGACTGTCCTACCGTTATAGGTCCTCCCTCAATCATTGCAATCACGTACCTGTGATCCAATAATTGACTCTGAGGGCACTATATACAACAATACAGGGTGATAACTGCCAACAGACTTGGCTGCAACACTTGCACTGTTTCCAACTCTTGAAACCTATCACCCGTTCTCAGTTCTTTACCTTTCTGTAGCCCATGTAACAGATTACATATCCGGGATCCTGATCCGGTATCAAATACCCAGGACGTAGAGGATACTGAGAAACAGTTCTTTATAAAGAAACACACCCGAAGAAGATGCATCAGCATGCATTTTCTTCGTTTGGGCGGTACGGGAATTCTGGTAATCCCCAATTTCCTGCTCGATCTTATAATATTTATAAGTTGGAGCGGGACCAATGTTCCCTAGCGCAGTCTAACAAGCGGGTTCGGTCAATACATCCGTATTATTAACTTGATTAAGGCGTGACATAGTCGCAACCAGGAGAGAGAGAGAGAAGAAAACACTCTGCTTGCGTTTTTTGCAAGATTAGATTGGTTATCAATTTATCTAATCAGTATGGCTCCCACCGTTTTAGTCAAATCTTCCTTCAAACCCTAAAAGGAAAGACTAGCCGGGATTAATTACACGCTACAAGTTCGCCAATCTTTCAGCCAGGCTAGTGCCGGTACTTTGTGGAAGGTTCCCGTGCTTTCGTACGGACCTAATTAAAGTAAACCTCGTTTTCCCAGGGGCGTAACCCCGTTAACACCTACTTGATCGGCTAATTGTAATGTGTAAAACTCTCCCAGGAGTAACTCTTACTCTCAGTGGGTATCGGGATCCAACTATCTCATAAAAGGTATGCAATCTCATTGCAAATTTCAACACTTGAAATTCCCGATAATATTTTGCCCCTAGTACTTATGACCTTAATTATGATCAACATATCATAAGCACTAGTCATGTTCTACCCGTCATTTCATGATTAATTAGACCCACCCACATGACCCTCAACTATGGTCGACATAATCACATGACTGTCCTAATTAATCGCATTATATGCAGTGTAGGAAGACATCACTTAGCTACCGTACACTATGCCTCAACTATAGTCGACATACGCATAACGAACACTAAGTATTCTACTTCCAAAAATGACGGAGGGCTACGATAGGTTTTTAAGAAAACCTTTTGCGTAATGAACTTGATATCGTTGTAGAATCGAGTGATTTTGAAAAGGAGTGTTTTGAGGTTTTTACTAGTTTTGCTAAAGAGGTCACTCCCGGTGAAGGGATCTCGGCTCTTTCCTTATCGAATAAGGTGCAGGATATTTCATAAATATCACTATGCAAAGCAAAAAATATAGAAGCAATCAAAAGACAAACCGAGTGGGTTGTAGCATCTGCTAGTTTCTCTAAAGAGGTCACTCCCGGTGAAGGGATCTCGGCTCTTTCCTTATCGAATAAGGTGTTGGATATTCTACAAGGAATACCTCTATGCAAAGAAGGAACCAGAGATGGTCTCCCACTGGATGAATAGCCAAACCCACATCCCTAAACCCCTACGAGAGCGGCAAGCAACACTTCCAATTCTAGGGTTAGGAGACCCGGTCTCGACTTCTCGAGATGGTCTCCCACTGGACCCTAGAACCCGGTTACTTGTGCTCCCCGCCTTGGATCTAACCTAATGCGGAAAAGTAAATAATATACAATGGTGACATCATCCTCAGCCCGGAAGTGCCCCAATAAAAGAATATTACATACAATGAATTTTACATGAATGAAAAAGAAAAAACTCTCATCTAACATAAAACCCCCGGCTATTCAAAACACGACGATCCAATATAACATATCACAGCAACACATAATATCACATATCATCAACGTAAGTAAATATGCGTATCCCAATTGTCATTGATGTATAGCAACGAAACCGGCGATACACCACATATTACACTTACGGTCGCAAAAAAGAAAGTATAAAACTACAACAGTTGGAATCCCCAACCTCCTTAAACATCGCATGCCTAACCAAATGAATTCCTTAGACATCGCATGCTTAACAATTATAAACCCCGCATTTTAGTCTCAACATCGAAAACACTTTTCAATATCTAGTCGGCCAATTCAACAAGATTCCCGACATCCTGATCGAATGCTCGTCGCAAACTTTAGTAGACGGCCACACTCCCGGATGCCGTCAACGAAGTGCACTAAGGCGGAACACCGCTGCCGCAAGCACCCGAACGGATGCTTTTGGCGACGGGGTTCTCCTACAGTCACTTGGTCAGGGCTATGGGGCGTGGCTATCTATTAAATTTACCCGGCGAGTATCCGTGTACGCTACGTGATTGCGACGGACTTTTGATCACATCAAAATCCCGCGGCAACCGATCACCTGAGACTAAACTGCTAGATTTATATCATTCAAATTAGTTATCTCATAACTACTTGTGGATCCCAAATATTGTATCACATTCTAGATAAATAGACAATGTTAAACTTTCCGATCGAATAAACAAACACCCAAGATTTCCCAAATAGCTCAACACTTGAGCGGAGTACAAAAAGTATCCATCACATGCCACAATACTGATGGTCCAGCCGTAGAAGGGTCAAACCAACGCCTCACATGTGGCAACGCCGTACTGCCCCAAACCCTAAGGTTTAGAGGCGGTTCAGACGGTCACATAATCGAGTTAAGGTTTGTGTTCTTCTAGAGGGTCCACCACGTTACTTGCACGACTTAGAACGTTCTTTAACTAAGGAAAAATCCAACACTTGGAAATTTTCCGGCAGGGAAAAAAGTGAGTTATTGATATCCGTTCGAACTTTTTAGCACGTTCTAAATTACCCGGAAAAAACTTAAACGAAGTCAAACTTTCCGATCGAATCAACGAATACAAAAGATCTCCAGAAAACTCAACACTTGAGTAGAATTAAAAAATTCCCAGAAGCATGCAAAAGTACCTACGGATGTTACTGTAGAAAAAGCTAACCCTAATACCCCTTTATGGCCGCGGAACCGCCGCGTAAGGCAAGGTATTTCCGCGGTTCCAGGGCGCTTTGAGGGTATTAGAGGCTCGTTTTTCACAGTAATTCCTAAAATACCCTGCTTAATTTTCTGAGTATTTTTAATACAGAAAAAATAAACATTTTAAACAATTTCCAGAGAGGGGTATTATGCGACGTTTCGGGGTTCGATCGGACTTTAAATTTCGTCTAGACTTCTCCTAAAGCTCTAGCTTGGCTCTGATACCACTGGAGGGCTACTAGGCACTGTCACAAGGGTCCACAAGGCATCAACCATGCCCGATTTAAAATTTAGACATGCCGAACAACCCTAACCAAGATCTTAGACTAGAGATTAGGGTTAATCAAAGAAAGTAAACAACTTTACTTCTAAGAGTTAGGGATTACAACCTTTGTAGTCCGTTACTTCACTTCAAAAACTCTGTGTTGAGGTCCCTTCGCTGCGATCATCGAGTACCCGGACTCAAGAGAGGCTCCATGAAGAGAAAGATGCAAGCTTGCTTCCGATCTTCGATAACAAAGATAATCTACCTTGAAGAAACTCAAGCCCAAACTTTTTTGCTTCACTGATCAAGTATTAGCAAAGCAAACACCCTAATCTAAGTGGCTTGAATAGCTGAGGATGATGAAGTAGGAATTTAGCTCTCATTTGTTTTCTATTTCTCACTCATTTTCATCACTAATGAAAAAGCTAGAAAGCTTTTTCCAAAGGAAGAAGAAGAAGAAAATTACTTTGTGATGAATAATGAAATCAAGTGAGATTAGAAATGAAACCATGGGTTAAGTATGAAGACTTAACCCATGTAGAGAATTAACTATGGTTAAAGGGTTGGGTTGGGTTAAATAAATATCTTTGCAAAATATTACAAAATATCAAGGTCAAAGTCAAATCTTCAAGAAGCTTCTTGAAAGCTTCATGAAAGCTTAACCCTAATCCAAACCCTAACCATATTTAAACTCCACAAATCATGTTGCATTTATAACCATAACATGTTACAATATTATATATCACATACACAATATTTATTGTAACAAAATAAAATAATACAATTAACAAATATCACATATATATTAATGTATTACCCGAGTGAGAAAAAGAATCTTTAAGTGAGCAAATATTAGTTAATGTAATATAATATATCAAATATATAATTATACATTAAATTATCGAATCAACTCTTGATCCGATAATCCGGCTATTTCACAAATAACCGACTAATATAATCTGTATCAGTTCATCGAATCAACACTTGATCCGATGACCCGGCTATATCACATATACCCGGCCGATATCATATATCGCGAGAATCTAGTACGGTATCACATACACGTATTGTTCTCGGTCCTGCACATATCACATATGTGCTCCTACTCCGTTTTGCCTGAGCCAGGAAACCTCTGTGTAGGACTCTAAAGAATCGCCAATACGCCGGCAGTAGGTGATGATCATATCAAACACCCACAAGCTGCAAGCGGTCAGCTAAACGTAACAGCCACCCAGGTATTGAGAAATCAGAAGATCAACAAGCAAGCCTGTACTTTCTCCCGTGAATCCAACCAGTAACACTCCCGTACAGTCCGGTCTCTTCGTGTGATATATCACATATCTCGTCTAGGGGTGGTAAACGTCAGACCCCAGTAGCTCGATAATTCATGTCGATATGAGGTCCATAACAGTTTGAGAAACTACTGATAACACTTACCAGTAAATCTCAGCAACCCTGGCCAGGAATTTCCAGTTATAGCCAATTGAACACAGCGCAACATCAACTCCCTATACCGGGAGAGACGAAACCCCTCCTATCGCTCATTGCCTCCATGTGATTCGGGGCTGTACCCAAAAGCCACCGTTTTGCACTCCCTAATGGACTTGGTAAGGTGGGAATCAAAGCACAGTGGGAATCACACAAGACTCTATGACGATCTTGGGTCTACATACTAACCTGTACCAGTGTCACCAGAGAACTGCCATCTGACGTGAGGTATAATACCATCTGGGAGTTCTCGGAGAGTCCTTCCAGTGTACCCAGTCTCCACCGAGCACCCGTATACCTTCTCTGATGTCAAACACCAATGGATATGGGATCATCCATCGCCCATCATATGGGTCAAGAAGCGCATACGCTAGTCTACTGTGGAGTATCGATGCCCTGTCTCGGTACTCCTACGACTAAGAACATTTGAAGGATGTACTTAACGACTACTCTATCCTCACTAGTATGATCTGAATCATAGTCCTGGTAGTCAAGTACTCATCCTAAGGGCTTTATCAACATGTAGCATAGAGACAATCAGAGTACATGTTAAGATAAAGTGCAACCAGATAGCATACTATCATGTCGAGCAAGAAAATCCTACCTATATATGTCCAAGCATCCACTACAATATACATCGTATATACAGTAATGGCCTCTAGGGCATACATATAACTAACATCCGCAACCACCTTAGACATCATAAACCCAATGTATCACATACATTGGATTTCATGCCTAACCAAATGAATTCCTTCGACATCACATGCCTAACAATTATAAACCCTGCATTTTATTCTCGATATTGAAAACACTTTCCAATAACCTGTCGGATAATTCAACAAGATCCCTATAACCTGATCGAATGCTCGTCGGAAACTTTAGTAGACGGCCGCACCCCGATGCCGTCGACGAAGTGCACTAAGGCGGAACACCGCGGCCGCGAGCACCCGAACAGATTCTTTTGGCGACGGGGTTCTCCTACAGTCACTTGGTCGGGGCTATTGGGCATGGCTATCTAGTAAGGTTATCCAGCGAGTATCCGTGTACACTACATAATTGCGACGGACTTTTGATCAACATCAAAATCCCATGGCAACCGATCAAATGAGACTAAACTGCTAGATTTATAAAATTCAAACTAGTTATCACATAACTACATTTGTGGATTCCAAATATTGTATCACAATCACATATAGCTAGACGATGTTAAACTTTTCGATCGAATAAGCAAGGACCCAAAATTTCCCAACAAGCTCAACACTTAAGCGGAGTTCAAAAAGTACCCAGAACATGCCACATCTCTTATGAATCAGCCGTAGAAGAGTCAACCAATGCCTCACTTGTGGCACCGCTGAACTACCACAAACCCTAGGGTTTGATGGCGGTTCTGACGGTCACAAAATCAAGTTAGGATTTCGTTCTTCTAGAGAGTCCACAGAATCGCTTGCAAGATTTTCTGAAAATTTTAAACTCGGAAAAATCCAACTCTTGGAAAATTTCAGCGAGGGAAAAATTGGGTTATTAATATCCGTACGAACTTTTTAACATCGTCTAAATAACCCGAATACATGTTAGAATTACGATTACGAAACATTCCGAATTGCTTTTGCAGAAAGTTAACATCACATGAAAATTTAGCAAAAACAAACAACACCTGAAATATCAAAACCCAGAGCCTGAAACACTGAAAAAATATGAAGCCCAGAAGCCTTAATGGAGCCGGCCTGCTCGGTTTTTCCCCTCATGTGCTCGTGCAAATTCCGAGCAATTGGGTTCAAATTTCTCCCGTGTTCATATTGCATCTCATACAACATTCTGCGGTTGTTTAAAAAAATTTTAGAGGTTGTTTTAAAATCGACAGAAAGTGGGTTGCAACGTTTCAAGTTTCGGAGTCATTTCAGTTTCGTAATCCTAGCAAACATCGTCTAATTTTTTAGCATGGCTCTGATACCACTGAAGGATTACCTAGCGCGGCAACAAGTTTTTGGGAGGCATCGTCCATGCCGTTACTAGAAAATCCGACGATATTAAATGTAAACACTTTACATCTAAGTGAATGAGGAAATACAACCTTTGTAGACAGGTCCTTCACTTCTAAAGCTCCATGTCGTAGTCCCTTCGCTGCAAGTTGTGAAGACCCGGACTCTAGTAATGGTTCACATAAAGAAACGAACAAGCTTGCTCAATGTCTTCGAGGCCGAATATGATCTAGGTCGAGGAGACTCGAGCTCATGCTACCTCTTCACTAATGGTGAAATTAGTGAAGCAAGCACCCTAAACTAAATGGCTAATAGTAGAGGATGATGAAGTAGGAAGTGGGCTCGCTTTAGATTTATTTTTCTCACACTTTTTCATCACTTTGTCAAAAGCTAGAGAGCTTCAAGAGGAAGAAGAAGATCAAGTGATGAACAAAAAAGATGAGGTTAGAAATGCAACCATGGGCGAGTTATGTCATGCTTAACCCATGTAGAGAATAAATCATGGCTAAGTGTTAAAGGTTAGGTTAATAAATATCTTAAGTGAAAACAAAAGAGGTGGACTTAGTCAATGTTCTACAAGCTTCATCCAAGCTCATAACCATGACTCATTCCACTTTATGTGAATTACTTAATGATAAATATAAACCCTAACATTAACCCTAGCATGGTCTAAGTCTCATACACCCTTGTTGCATGTGTAACCTAGCATGACACATGAATATATATCACATATATATTTATGTGTGCAAAAATAAAACAATACATTTAACATATATCACATATATATCAATGCATCATAAGTGAGAAAAATGAATACTTAAGTGAGCTAATATTAGTTAATGTAATTTAATATATCAAATATATAATTCTACATTAAATTATTAAATCAACACTTGATTTAATAATCCGGCTATATCACATATAACCGACTAATATCAAATGTAACAACTTATCGAATCAACACTTGATCCGATAACCCGGCTATATCACATATAACCTACGATGCCACAAATCGCGAGAATAGAATACGGTATCACATACACGTATTAATCTTGTTCCCGCACATATCACATATGTGCTCCTACTTCGTTTCGCATGAACCGGGAAACCTCTGTGTAGGACTCTAAAGACTCGTCAATACGCCGGCAGTATGTGATGATCATATCAAACACCCACAAGCCGCAAGTGGTCTGCTAAACGTAACGGCCACCCGGGTATTGAGCGATCAGAAGATCAACAAGCAAGCATGCTCATACTCCTGCGAATCCAATCAGTAACACTACCGTACAGTCTGGTCTTTTCGTTTGATATGTCGCATATCACATCCTGGGGGTGGTATAACGTCAGACCCTAATATCCTGATAAGTCATGCCGATACAAGGTCCATAACGGTTCAAGAAACTACTGGTAACACTTACCAGTAAATCTCAGCAACCCTGGCCAGGGATTTCCTGTTATGGACAATCGAGCATAGCGCAACATTAACTCCCAATACCGGGAGAGAAGAAACCCCTCCTATCGCTTATTGCCTCCATGTGACTCAGGACTGTACCCAAAAACCACCTTTTTGCACGATCTCTTAACCGTGGTATGGTGGAAATCAAATCACAGTGTGAATCACACAAGACTCTATGACGATCTCGGGTCTACAGACTAACCTGTACCAGTGTCACCAGGGAACTGCTATCCGACGATAGGTATAATACCATCTAGGAGTTCTCGGCGAGTCCGTCCAGTATACCCAGTCTCCACTGAGCACCCGTATACCATCACTGATGTCAAACACCAATGGATATGGGATCATCCAACGCCCATCATATGGGTCGAGAAGCGTATACGCTAGTCCACTCTGGAGTATCAATGCCCTGTCTCGATACTCCCACGACTAGGAACATTTGAAGGATGTACTTACCGACTACCCTGTCCCCACTAGTATGATCTGCATCATAGTCCTGGTACTCAAGTACTCATCCTAAGGGCTTTATCAACATGTAATAGAAAGACAATAAGTGTACATGTTAAGATAAAGTGCAACCAGATAGCATACTATCATGTCGAGCAAGAAAGTCCTCCCTATATATGTCCAAGTATCCACTACAATATACATCGCATGTATAGTAATGGCCTCTAGGGCATACATATAACTAACATAAATATCATCTTCTTTAAAAGGCGAGACCTGGGGATCAACAGTTTGGACTGAAAGCTATTTATTACAATTAAAGATGTGATTTTCTTTCTTAAAAATCATTTGGAAATGAGGTGGAGAGTGAGGTGGTTTTGGGTATGGTTGATGGCATGTAAAGAGGGTCGAACTTCAATTGTTTAAGGTAAAATGTTGTGACATATTTTTCTGGTTGAAATAAAATATTGAAGTCACTCCATTCTCTCATTTATTCCATACTTGGCTAATTTTTATTATGGCTAGCTCTCATCCTCCTTCATTTACTCTCTTGAGTTTTGTATTAGAGTGAAAATGATAGTGGAAAAATCGTGCATCCCCACACTTCATTTCTACCGAGCATTAAGCGTCGATTGCTTCACTAGATGAAGTTGGAGCTTGGATCGGTTTTCTTCAGGTGGATCATCTTTGGTAAGGACGGTCATCTATCAAGCTTGTTACCAACGGCTTACGAGGAGCTTAGAGGGGTCTTCCACGATTGGGTGGACACGCATCAAAGGTTGTAATTCCTAAACCTTACATGCTTAGTTTCTAGTTTAGTCTTTAGAACGATCGCTAGGGATCAGTTTCTAGTGTTTCCCGTAAAATTTTTGTTTTTAGATTCCGCATTGTCCGCTGTTGTAACGACAAGGGCACTAGAAACTTTCAATGGTATCAGAGCCATCTAAACACTAGAACTAGTTGTAGACAATATTATAGTTTCGACGCCAAAAGTTTTTCCGGATCGAGTTTTGAATTCCAAGTTTCTGTCCATATCTGAAAACACACATGAATTTTTTTTTTGAGTATGTCATTGGACTTGTTTTAAGGTATGAAAACATGGCACAAAACCTGAGAACCTAACTCCAAAATATGTCCGCTTATTCTTTTTGGCCGCTTCTTATGCCCCAAAATTTGAATTAGGTTCCTGGGTTTTTGTGGTGGCTTGGAAATCGGGAAACTTGATTTTTGGTATACTTCTTTTCGCCCCATATTTCAGTTAAGGTTATCTTTGTTTTGGGGCAAGTTCGGGAAACTTTTCGGTCAAAACTAATACATCGTTTATGATCCGTATTTTTTGTTTGTGTGTTAAACATCATCTAATTTCTATATGTTCGATTATACGTGGTTGAACACTTGCTTGTGTTGTTTGTTGTTGTATGTATATCTTTGTGATGGTTTAGCTGGATTGTTGTGACGGATTTCCCCACGTGTGATTTCTTGTACAGTTTTTATTTATATTGGTGTATACCTTTGTTCGAGACGAGCTCCAACTTGCGGCCACCGTTTTCGTGTTATGTATATTCTTTTATTAGGGTTCGACTAGGATGCGGTCAATGTTATCGTTGTATATATTTATTTTATGTACAAAGATCGACCCACGGAGGAGTGCCCAACTTACCGGATTCTCGAATGCGATGGGTGACTAACTCATGGTATTGAGAATGGGTTACCCCGTTTCTAAAATTGGCAGGTGGCTTGCCGCACTCATAGGGTCTAGGATCGATGGTGTACGAGCTATCTACATGACTGGGGAACGTGTCGTCTTATTTGCAGCTCAGATGAAACGCGGGGTTCCCAGTTTATCCGCTATTCCATATTGTTTGCTGCATACCCGTAATGTTATTACTTGCCTTTGATATATCTATATATATATATATATATATTAGATGTTTCTATATGTTTTGCATCCGCGCTAGCCCTGTCCTCGCCCTGCCGTAAGTTAAGTAACCTGACGGTGAAGACCCGGGATCCTGTGGAGAATACGGATGACATATAAAAGCATGGTATTTTGGTTGTTTCTGGTGTGGCTTAAAAAATTAAAATGATGGGATCACATTATATGTTTAATGCAAGAAAATTAAACCTAAATGATGTTGTCGGAACCATTTTTTAAAACTACTCGGTTTTCTTCGGATCGCATCATATTCTTTTGATTTATATAGAGGTATTCGGTTAGGAATATTTTGCATCTCATTCTATGAGGAAAGAGCCTTGATCCATTCATGGGAAGTTCTTTCTTAAGCAAAATTTTATGTTACTAGTTTTAAAATAAGATCACTCATTTTCAAAACCACTCGAGTTTCTTCAACGATATCAAGTTCATTACGTTAAAGGTTTTTCACCAAAACCCAGTCGTACCTCTCCGTCATTTCAGATTAGTATTGCTTAGTATTCGTGCTATGTTTGTCGTGCTCTGCCAAGACGTAGTGTTTGGTAGCTATGCACTGTTTTTCTGTTATATGGATATGTGAATTGGTTTGGAAAGTTGTGCGGCTTTGTTGACTGTGTCAAGGGCTCGTGCGGATGGGTTTAATGCAATCAAGATAATGACGGGTTGAACTTGACTAGGATCTTTTGATTTGTTGATTGTTTCAAGTTCACTTGGGTCCTAGGGGTAAAAACCATATCGGGAGTTTCAAATATAAGGTAAACTTGCTATGTTTGTGCATACCTTCTAACGTGTGGTAATTTTGGTCGACTTCCGTCCGAATTATCGCACGATGATAGTTGGGTCCCAATTCACATTAATTGGTAGGTATTATTTCTCGGAAGATTTCCACTTCATAATTAGCTAACCTATTAGGTGCCTAGAAAGTGTTAATGAGTCTACGCCTCTGCAGAAATGGGGTTATTAAATTGGGTCCGTGTGAGAGCATGGGGAACCTCCTTTGGAGTACCAACACCGGCCTGACTGAATGGTTAGTGAACTTATAAGGTGTATATGATCCTAACTATTTATTTTTTTTAGGATTTGAAGGAGAATTCAAGGATACAGTGGGAGCCATTCTGATTAGATAAAGTGATTAACCAATATAATCTTGATAGAGTACACGCTGAGTATTTCTTCTCTCTTTGGCAGTGACCCATGACTTATCTTAAACTAAAACTCGTAAACCAAGTTGATCGAACCATTTTACACAATTTGGTTTTGGATTGTGATGATTTACGACAAAGTCCCATATATCCCTGCTACTCCTACTTTTCCTTTGCTTATCTCCAGAACACTCGGTATCACTATGATGATCCATATTGCTTGGAAAGGCCATCGTATAGTTATATACGAACTCGAGAAAGTTACTTCAGTTGAGAATGACCACCAGTTCTGGAGAAATTGAATAGAATTATGCGGCTGTCTCATTCGTTAACATTCTCTCTACTTGAGAGCTCCTTGTACTAGGAGAGTACATTTGTTACACTTGTTGGATAGTCTTCTTCCAAACCTTAGGCTGGTGGCGAAAGGTAGGGAAGGAAGAAAACCAACTAGTCTAAGTAAGATGTACAGAAGGTGAGATGTAAAGGCATATAAAGGGTTGGACTGAGGGCAATGGAAATTGCGATTACTGTTGTAAATTTGAATAGTGGAAGAAGTATTACTAAGAATACCCGGCCATCCCCATACAACATTTATGTTTTCAATATTTTTGTGTACTTGTAATCGAAAACTGTTTTTCCAATTAATTCTGACTCTAGGGTATGTATATACCAGATTAGTGTCTCACATTTATAGGGTATTACAGATTCTGAGAAAGAGTATAATATTGGAAAATAGGGGATATCCTTAATATCAAAATTCGTAGAAATTGGTGATATTGGATTAGATCGTCTGGTTTTGCCTAATGGCAAATATTTAGTTTTGAATAACCGTTATGCACCAATTTTTAAAATTGAATATCTGTATCTTTATTTTATAAAGTGAGATATAAATTTTGAAAATTATATTCCAAACATTTACCTTTATCAGTAGAGAATAAGGTAAGGTGCATTGAATAACAGAATTTTAGTTAGTAAACTCCTTGGGGATAATACATGAAAATGTATGTTGTCCAGTGTCTTTCAGGACAAGGGGTTGGTACTCTTACTTCATTTAGGTAACCTATAAGTTCTCTGATCTTAGACACGCATTCGTTAAAATGCAAGGCCCAAAGATTTTGAGAAGTTTAATGTGTAAGATTGAAGTAGAGAACCAACCATTGGAAGCATCAGGATTTTTTTGAAGTGATCGAAGATATAAATACTTATGCTAGGTATTCCATTGTAGTAATATTGAGAACATGATTCTCTCACAGGTTACTCATCCGTGGGTGTGCTCCTTGGTGAGTAATATTGTATGACCTTTTTCCATTTAGGATATGCTTGGAAACAGCTGATAAAATTTGAATATGGTTCCATCTAAATTTGTGTCTTTGATTCTATATGGATATAGAATGGTTGCATATCTTGAGATTGTTAAGATGTGGAGTCATCCGGTTTCTGTTTAAAAGCAGAATCCGAACAAACTCAAGATACGCTTCGGTAATTGCAGTTTTTGGATTATCCCGAATATTTCTAGGGTTTTTCTTCTACCAGTTTCAAGATCAATAGTTGTATGATTGTCACGACCCGAAATATTAGCTCGTGACCAGCACTTGAATTGTTAGTGCACGGCAGCGCCCCGGCCGTCTTTCCGAGGCCAAAATGCGGAAACAAAAATTTTTCTTAACTTTAAACCGGCGCTACCGCGGACTATAAAACCCAGATCGGACCATTAACCTATTACTAGCTAAGTGAAGAAAGGGTAGAGAGATATATCGAGCGATCCGTGTCCTTCGGTATTCTCGTCGTCGTCCCGATCTCCCCGCGGAATCTCCGGTCTTCATCTCCTCGTCGGAAGGGCACCACATCGCCGGGTTCTTTTACGGGCTCCCACCTCTGGACCGAGAAAACTCGAGCATGAAGTTGGCGAGTCGACGTGTCCAAGAATGCTGTAGGCTAAGTGTAGCGTTGTTTGTCTCAAGGGGTTATGTGAAGTTGCCTTTAGAATGGAGGAATGAACTATAGAGATGAACTAGAATTTTTGGTTGCAAACAAAATGAGATCAACATTTTTCCCCCACCCACAAAAATTGGACAGACCCCTCCCTCTAATGGCCGGCCCCTTACTAGAATGATGGGAGAGAGTGAGCAAAATTAATGCAAGAGAGAGAAAAGAGTGATGATGAGAAGAAATGATCACAAACAAAGTCCAACACTCCATCAACCATCATATCTCGAAAAGTCAAGCAATCATGAAGAAAGAAGTCAAATGATGGTGGAATCATCATGAAGCAACAATTTACAAAGACCACCCTCCACAATGCTAATTTGCACATTTGAAAATAAGCCCTCCTCCACCAATTTTCAGCCAAAGAAAGAAACAAAGGAAAATGGCCGAAACGGAATGCAAACAGGCAACTTCAAAAAACTGATCCCATAATAAATTACAGGTGTTTCCTGATTTAAAATCAGGAAAGCTTCTGTGAAAAGCTTCAGAAGAGGGTCACGTGCTTACACGTGACTAGCGGTCACGTGTTGGCACGTGACACCTAAAAACGTCATCAAGGCAAGTTCGATTCCCTGACTACGAGGAAGAAAAGGAAAAGCTTCAAGGAGAGTCACGTGCTCCCACGTGATCAGGGTCACGTGGCGACACGTGACGTTGAAATGCAAGCGTCAAAGGCACGTCGGTTAACTGACCAAGTCAAAGAAAATGCTTCAGAAGAAGTCACGTGCTCCCACGTGACCAGGGTCACGTGTTGGCACGTGACGTTCAAGGGAGCAAACGCGTTTTCAGAACAACCAAGGAAAGAGAGTTCAAACAAGGGTCACGTGCTCACACGTGACCAGGGGTCACGTGGTAGCACGTGACGTTTAAGCAGCAATCAGAAGACACAGCGCAGAAAGCTCATTCCAAAGGGGGGTCACGTGCTCACACGTGACCATGGGTCACGTGATCACACGTGACCGGCTTTCAAAGCCCATTTTATCAACAGAATTAAATTCTGAAAGAAATTCAGATCTTTCCAAAGGAAAGCGGTTATCTGGAGCCAATCAAATTAAAGATTCAGAGGTCATCTATTTATGGAAAATCTCGGGTTTGGAAAGATTTCCGCTTTAAATCTAACCAAAATAAAAAGGGAGAATCTCTGGATTTGAAATCCAACGGTGAATAAAATTCACCTAATAATCCAAAGGTCCAGAACGAATGAAGGATGCAAATCAAATCTCTCAATGAAGATTCGTCACAAAACTAATTTATTCGGCTGCTTCTCCTATAAATAGGAAGGAAGAGATACAAAAAACATACATGCGCAGAGAAGAAAAGAAAGAAGAAAAGGGAGGAGAGCTTTGATACTTTGAAAAGACTCGGATCTTCTGCAAAAAAAAAACCTAGGTAAGAAAGGGAAGGCTTTTTTTGAAAACAAAGAGAATTTAATTCTCAACATGTAAAACAGAAGAATATATTTCCTCTCTCTCTGGCAGAGGATCTGCAAAGTGCACATCTCCCCTTTAGGTTGAGAATTTAATTCTCAATGGGTTGAGATCCTGCCATGCAGGTCCAAAACATAGAGAAAGGATGCAAGCATGAGAATTTAACTCTCACCGAATTATAGGAATTTAATTCCTTTAAAATAAAATTAGGGCTCGACCCTGTATCATGGGAATTTAATTCCTTCAAAATAAAAGAAGTAGGGTTTAACCCTGATTGAGAACATAGTTCTGCTGAAACAGCAGGAATTTAATTCCCTTAATCATAATTCCCGAAAAGGGGAGTTTAATTCCTTAAAGGCTTTTGTTCAGTTCTTCGCATAAACGAGGAATTTAATTCCCACAGAAAATCTAGAGTCAAACTCTATTCCAGAATACAAGTCTTCAAAAGGAAATAGGAATTTAATTCCTCTAAGATTTAAAGTTCGGGGAATTTAATTCCTGGAAAAAAAAAGAGTAACAGATCCTCTAAAAACTACATAGCGGCAGGGTCACGTGCTACCACGTGACCCCCCAAAACCCCTACAGAAAGCCCCTTTGAGGCAGCACCCCACGTGACCCACGTGACCATCAGCAGAAGCCTTAACACAAAGGCATTTGAATGCCCATCACGTGATGGCACGTGATGCTCTGAAAGACGCGATAGTTTCAGCAGAACAAATGAAGGGAAGGCGCTCTCACATGCTGCCACGTGACCCTTCCTACCTGAGTGTCTAACACCAAAATTAAAACTCTCGAGCCCAGTGTTAAAACACTGTTGGGCCTTAGCATTCAACACTGATTAAAAAGCCTTATTTGCAGTGTTCAACACTGATCTGCTTTAGTGTTTAACACTAATTTGAAAAAGCCTTATTTGCAGTGTTCAACACTGATCTGCTTTAGCGTTTAACACTAATTTGAAAAAGCCTTATTTGCAGTGTTCAACACTGATCTGCTTTAGTGTTTAACACTAAAAAGCCTTATTGCTGGTGTTTAACACCAATTATCTCTCAGTGTTGAACACTAACTTGTCAACCGAGATGTCATTCCCAGTATTCAACGCTGATTGCTCTGAAGTGTTTAACACCAGGCTTAGGCCCAATTGGCTAAAGGGATAGAGGCAAAGCCTCTCCTGACTGGACTTAGCCCAAGCTGGCCATAAGTCCTCAATTTGTGATTAACTGGGCCGATAGGCTCATAATATAATTGATCAGTCTTGACCCAAATTGGGCCAAGGAATATTTAATCCACCCCGGTTCTAGGGTACATCTCTTCACTCCTTTGATACTTGGCATTGTAATCCCTCAATGTCTTCAAAGAGGTGACGGGTCCCGAAGACCATTCATGATATGGACTGTGGGGTCCTTAAACCCATGCATAATACAAAATTCCTGGTTACATGGAACGTGGATAACGTCACTCTTTGACCCCGCGGAAAACGTCCAGAGCGGATCCTGGTCCTCGCAGAGCACGGCAATGAACCCGTGTGAAGCATCCAGAGTGGAGCCTGGTCCTCGCCCAGCACGGCAGTGAACCCGTGTGAAGCATCCAGAGCACATACCGGACTGTGGAGTCCTTAAACCCATGGACTATGACGTCCTTAACCTTGACCGAGATGTCTTAAAACTACCAATGGACCGCAATGTCCTTAAACTACCCATGGACCGCAATGTCCTTAAACTACCCACGGACCGCAATGTCCTTAAACTACCCATGGACCGCGACGTCCTTAAACTAGAATAATAGAGCCCCATATGCTCTTTCGTCGGATCTAAGCGGTCCCGTTTAAGTTGATCTTAGCCTCAAAGATGGCTAACGCGTCCTTAAACCTTCAAGCAGACTGGACTATGAATCCCCATAATTAACTCTGGTTCGAGGGTACATCTCTGAACTCCTCTGACATCCGTCGTTGTAATCCTTCAACGTCGTCAGAGAGGTGACGGGTCCCGACGGCCACATAGGCGATGGACCGCCATGTCCCTAAACCGGAACATTAGAGTCCAAACACTCTTTTGTAAGATCTAAACGATCCCGTTAAGTTGATCTTAGTCACAAAGTTAGACTGACGTATCCTTAACAAACGTTTGAGTTGATCTTAGCCTCAAGTATGGCTGACGAATCCTCAAACCGAACCCCCAAACCCAAATTTAAGATAATGCGGATTTGGACCAGTCCGTGCCCTACGGGCGACGACATAACTCAGTCTCCGTAAACGATCCACGGGCAATAAAACATAAAACAAAAACACACGACACGAAGTGACCATCTGGAGAAGGAGAAAGTTGTTACCGCGATGCGGTAGCGTAATTAACTGCAGGGGCTTGCGCCTGCAGGGAAGAGCGTCCCCACAATCAAAAACCCCTCAAACGAGGGGGAATCTGACGAAGTCTGCTACATCGGACGCATCCGTCTAGACCTTCGAGACATGGTGCCATGAATCAACTTGGCATCCTCGGAGAGGTGGACGGATAGCACCTATTGGCATCTGCCCCGAATTTCAGGCGAGACGGCCCCCACGTCCCGCGTGTCCGTTCGGAGGGGAACAGATTCTGGCACGCCCGGTGGGACCTTTTCCTCTTTCCACTCCACACTTCGTGTGTCGTGATTCGCGAACCAATCGCGGTTCGCTAACAGTTGCCCTTGGGTTTCAAGATACTAAGAATTGGCACCTTGCCTATTGCAGAAAACAAAGGATCGATGGCTGCTACTTCCGCGAAATCCTCCAACTGCTCAAGCTGCAATTGCGACCAACGCTTTGCCTCGCCGGGAGGTATAGCCTATGGACCCCAAGCTGCTTCGTTGTTCACAATGCCGGAGGACCAGGTGACTCAGGCCACTACCGGATTGTTCTTTGGGACTATACTCCCACCATCCAGCTTCACGGTGCCAGTGCTGACAAAGGAAGCCCTCAAGAAGTCGGTCTTTAATCGTCTCACCCCTGCCACGGCTCCTCTCACCGAGTCGTCCGATGTCAGCGCCTCAGTCTTTTCTAGATTGGGCCAGAAATCCTGCAAATTCGTCGCAGAGAAGGCTGCTCCTAAGAAAACGGCCGCTCATGCTTCCGAAATCGCCAAGGCAGCTTCCCCGGCCAAAAAGTCGGTCTTTACCAGATTAACGGCTTCAGCTCCCGCTCCCGTTGCACAAAGGACATCGGTCTTTGACAGGCTAACACCAACAACGACCCCCCACCCACACAGGGGGCAAGACGAAACCATTCTTATATCTGACTCTACGCCATCTGCTCGACGTGCTCGGCGTCGTCATTGGCGCCGAATAAGGAAAGCCGGAGGCAACTCCCCCTCCGGATTGACTCCACCAGCCCCGGTGGCAGAAGTTAATGCTGCTGTTCCAACTGGGAACAGCTTCGAAATGCTAAATAAGGTGCGAAGGAATTCCTCTACTGCAGTGCTGAAGAGGTCTCCTCCCTCATCAGAAAAGGTTGTGGGAATAGAATCAGAACGGCCCCGATCTCCTCAACGGCTGTCTTCCAAAATCTATAAGGTTTGGCGGCAGGCCCGAGACTCAATCATCGATCCAAACTTCTCCCGCCAGCATAAGAAGCTGAAAATCCAACCGAAGGCTGGTCACCAGGCGAAACCCCAAAAGGCTGTCTGGACGCCCACCTCGATGGCCCCCTCAACCTCCATAGCTCATAAAAGGAGGGAGCCAGAGAAGATCCCTCAACATGCAACGACGGCTAAAAGCAATGAGCCCAGACACCCTAAGTCTGGGGGCACGGTGGTGCACACTGTTTACATGGTCTCTGGAAAGGAGGAGAGCCGCACCTCTACGGGCCACCGACCGCTGACCCGATCCGTGACGAAAGCCCAAGAACAACAACAAAAGTTGCAGGAAATGAAGAGTGCTATGGCTGCACTTACCGGGCCAAAAGAAAGCCCGGAAACATCCTCAGACGCACGCCGAGAGGAGGAAACCGACGCTGAGTTCCTTCGCCGGACATTGGAGAAAAAGGACAAAGAGGCTGCTGAACAAGCGGCTAATATACAGCGCATGGGCCTTCTCTTCCAAGATATGATAGGAATGATGATCCAACAGGACCCACCCATTGAAGATCCCCCAATCGTCCTGGAAGATGACCGAGGAGAAACGTCAAATCCACCACCAGCCCTCTCAACGGCCAAGGAAGAGACGATTTCTAAGGCTGACTTAGCCGACTACATAGCCCAGCAAATCCGGGTCCATCATGCGACTGAGGCAGCTGGTCAAGTCGTGAAAACAGGGCGGTCGTATCCAAGCTGGTATGATCAAATCAAATACCCGCAAGGCTATACGATACCGAAATTCCATGTGTATAAGGGGACCGGCAATCCTCATCAACACGTCGCCCAGTTCCGGGCCCTCTGCGGTAACACCGGCGGTGACGATAAACTGTTACTCCGTCAGTTCGTTGGCAGCTTATCAGAAACAGCGTTCGAATGGTATTCAGAACTCCCGAACGATTCCAACAAAACGTTCGCTGAAATGGAGTTGTTGTTCACTCAGCGGTTCGCAAGTGCCAGCGAGCGCACTCCAATTACTGCTTTGATCAACGCCAGGGTAAAGCCGGGCGAAACCTGGGTCCAGTACGCTATACGCTGGCGGAATTTGTGGTCGAGATGCGAGCAACGCATTGAGGAAGCACCCGCAGTGGGTATGTTCGTGGGAACCCTAGACCCCCACGCAACTATCTCCCAGTTTATGATGTTCTTTAAGCCAACCACATTCTAGGCTTTAATCGACAAGTTGGCTCAGATGGACCAGATGGGTCATAGGCCACCTCCCCCGAAGTCGGAACCTCGGAATGATAAGGGTAAAGGAAGAGCAACCTTTGTCGCGAATGCCCAACAGCAACCTGACGCCCCGAAATCGGCAGATCAACTGGAAGAAAGACGCCGGTATTATAATGAAAATATGAAGCGTCCCTACTCGTTCCCACGAGACAAGACGAGACGGTTATTTGAGCTGGCAATACGCAACAGGCTTATTAACCTCCCGAATCCAAGGCGACCGCCACAACCCACCGAGGTGAATAACCCCAACTATTGCCCTTACCATCAGACGGTAAGCCATCCGATTGAAGATTGCTTCGTCTTCAAAGGATGGATCGAAGATCAATACCTCCAGGGGAAGTTTGTACTGTCCGAAAAGTGGAAGGTGAACCCGCCACAACCACATACTCCTAAAAAGGCAGACACACCGGGGGCAACCTGCTCCTTTATCGAAGAAGTTCCATGGGAGGTCGTGCTATCAACGAAGACCAAAAGGATGCTGAGAGACCTTCACGCGTGCCCTGCAATCGAATGGAAGGACCCTCTTGAACCTCGAATTATCGAAGGAGCAGTGAAGCCCCACGCAACTACGAAGACTGCTGATAAGGGCCCAAATACTCACATCCAGCCGTCAAAAGCTTCGAAGAAAAAGAAGAAGAAATCCAAGAAGCCCGCGAAGCTTGGAGACGAGCGCACGAACTTGCAGAAGCAAATCGACGCGCTGGAAGAATATAATCAGAAGGCGCGAATTCCTGTCACACTGCAAGAGTTCCTCAGCCACATCTTTCAAGAGGACGATGATGGAGAGAACTCGTCGGATGAATCCGAAGAGTATGTGGCAAGTTGTAACGTAATCTCCCACTCGCTTACCGATGACGAGACAGCTCCTGACACTAAGAAGCCGGAGGCAGAGCCCGAACCAAAGCGTGCGACGCTGACAACTGATATGATCAATGCCTTCCTAGACGAGATTCGTCTAAAAAGTAAAGCAGACCAGGAGCATGAGATGGCAGCATCAGGAGGAACCAAATGCGGGCAACTGAACGAAGGAGTTGAACTACCCCTGCCAGAGCGAAAGGCATCCGAGATGGACAGGAAGATATTCAAGACGAGGAAAAGGTTCGCCAAAGCCATGTCAATGGGAATGAGGCTACCACCCTCGGAAGGAAACACACACAATGGGGCGGAGAAGCACCCCGATTACTGCGCATATCATCGGAAAGTCTCACACCCCACAGAGGAGTGCGACGCCTTTAAGATATGGTGGCAAGGATATGTTGCTCGTCGGCAACATTTCAAACGCATGAAACGCAAGAGCCGTCGGGAGCAAAGAAGCGCCGTTGACGGACCCAACAGAATTACTGGCAACTGTTATATGGCTCATGCCGAGGAGTCGCAAGTCCTCACCTTTGGGAGCGACTCTGACGAAGAAGTGACTCTGGGCCCTCTCTTTGAAGAATCCATGCTAAGGAAAGATGAGGAATCAGAAGCCTGCGGAAACACTCAGCTGCGCAATCGCACGCTCCCGGAAAAGAATCTCGGGCCTACGAACAGAAAAGATAAGGGAAAGGAAAAGGTCACTGAAGATATCACTTTGGATGACCAAGTCGCGAAAGAACTGGCTGCCAAAGACCTTCCTAGGAGGAGTAAAGTGGACTATAACATCCTCGCGCATCTAAGGAAGCTACCTTCTCAGCTTAGCATTCTCGACGCCCTCCTATTATCAAAAGAAGCACGGGACTCACTAATTAAGGCACTACAAGAACCTGAGCAATTCCAAGCCTTTCTCGCCACTGAAAAGATGAAGGACGAACTGGAAGAAGTGCATACGGCCGACGTCACTTTCGGTGATGAAGACCTCCTTCTCGGGACGTGCGACCATAACCGTCCCCTATATGTCTCTGGGTACTGCCATGACATCAAGATAGGCAAGATCCTGGTGGATAACGGATCCTCCGTTAATCTCCTTAATGTTCGGGTATTGAAGGAAATCTGCATGAGTGTGCAGCATCTCGCTCGGGACAAAATTACTATCTCCGGTTTCGATTCACAATCGTCACGGACTCTTGGATCTGTGATACTAACGTTACGCTTCGGGCTTCTCGTCACAGACATCAAATTCCATGTAATTGACGCCAAGACCTGTTACAATGCCTTGCTCGGCCGTCCTTGGTTACACGAGTACAACATCGTCCCTTCTACACAACATCAGTGTATGAAGTACTTTAAAGATGGTTTCGAGTATACTGTAACGGGTGAGCTGAACCCATTTTCCGTGAACGAAGTCCGCAAATACGAGGATGCGAAATACTTTTTGCCAGACTTTGAAGATACAGAAAGGTGTCACGACTCGGAGAACAAGGCCGCCGCCACCATCCCTGTTTTCGGAAGCGATACCGAAGAAGAAGAAGAGATAGTTTATACGGGGCCATATCAACGCAACAACCGGAGGACGCCCACCCCCATACTGGTCTTCGGAAGTGATTCGGAAGATGAGGTCAATGCCATATTCTCCAATCGGCTTTCAATACAAGCACCTCCTGGCGATGACCATAACTTGCAAATCACCATGGTACCGCGAAAACACTACAAGGACCTCGACACGCGTCAAGCTCACAGTGTGCAAGAGCTGCAAAAGTTTTGCGTCCCCCCCAGGCGAAAGGGTGAGAAGATGATCCTATTCTATCGATCCTCAGAGTCGAAAGTAGAGAAAGAGATCTGGCACGGCGTAGATGCTACATGCGACAGACTCCAGCCCATCCGTCTGCCCAGATACTATACAAATGGATTAAAGAAGCTATTGAAGCGCCAAGGGGTACCCTTAAAACAAACTGTTCAACAGGCTCGGTTCTACAACAGGATTTGGGATGTCCCTGGAACCCAACGCAAATTGCCTAATGGGAAAATGGAGACACTCGGGCTTGGATACGCAAGAACCGGAAAACGAGAACGGGCTCATAACAGCCACGCTATATATACCTTTGATGAAGAAGAGGACGCCCTGTCAGGAGATGCCAACCCCTCGTCAAAACCAGAACACGCGATTGAGGCGCCAAGTCCGTCATTTCTAGAACGAATGGACAAGCCTACCAGGAAAGTGGGTCAGAAAGGTCGGGAAGACCACAGCCGCGAAACGGCCATCTATGAGAAGGCCAGGACGCAACGTCTATTTTAACAGATTGCAAAAGACAAAGATGTTCATCCTTGTCAACCCATCATGCGAAAGGCCCGATGCGGAGACGGAAATAAGTCGAGAAGCGGAAGAAAGAGCCGACAACAAAGACGCAAGATTAGAGGGTTACGTGATCGGGTACTGCACAGCTCGGATTCGCCCTTCATAAAAAAGATGAGTCGAGCGTACTCCTTCCCCCGAGACAAGACGGAAAGGTTACTCAAGCTCGCCCTAAAACATCAGATGATCACGCTTCCGGAGTCTAAACACCCTGAGCAAGCTAATAAGGCCTCTCGCTCGGGCTATTGCTCTTATCACCGAGCCGCAGGACATCCTACCGAAGACTGCTTCACCTTCAAGAACTGGGTCGAGGACCAGTACCGACGGGGCAGATTCGCTTTATCCAACAGCTGGAGGGTAACGCCGCCGCGAAAGCACGAGCCCAAGGCCGCAAGAGCGGAGCCGGATCCGCCTCGGCCCCGGGAGTGGATTCGCACCTGTTATACGATTACGATAGACAACCCTCCCCGGTGCTTCGAGAACAGCGATGATGAGGTTATCTCAGAATTCCCGCCCGCTCCGAAAGAACTGGAAGACGGTATACATACTACCGCAGATAACCTCAGAAAGATTGAGTTGGAATCGGCAGAGGACCCGCGACCAACATTTGTCAACGAGCTACTCTCTGAAGAAAGGGTGGCCGCGTTAAAGAACGTGTTTCTACGGCATAAAGATTGCTTCGCGTGGAACTACTCCGAGATGCCAGGTTTAGATCCGGAGGTCGCTGTGCATAAATTAGCAATATCCCCAGATATCAAGCCAGTCAAGCAGGCGCCAAGAAGGATGCGACTCGAGCTTGAGATGAGCATCAACGCCGAAGTCAAGAAACTGATCGATTCTGGATTTATCCAAGAAGTCCAATATCCCGATTGGATCGCCAATATCGTCCCGGTGATGAAGAAGAATGGGACGGTGCGTATATGCGTGGATTTCAGGGATCTCAACAAAGCCTGTCCAAAAGATGATTTCCCGGTGCCGGTAACCGAGCTAATGATAGATAACACGTCCACTCACGAGATTTTCTCCTTCATGGACGGTTCCTCAGGATACAATCAGATAAAAATGCATCCCGAAGACCAGAAGCACACCGCTTTCCGGACCCCTTTGGGTGTATTTTGCTACAGGGTTATGCCCTTCGGTCTAAAGAATGCCGGCGCTACCTATCAAAGGGCCATGACAAAGATCTTCGACGACCTCATACATGACATCGTCGAGTGCTATATCGATGACCTTGTAGTAAAGAGTATGTCATACGAAGATCACTTAAAGCATCTAGAGACTGTATTTCAACGCCTTCGGCAATATAATTTGAAGATGAATCCCCTCAAATGCGCGTTTGGAGTCTCCTCGGGAAAATTCGTGGGATTCGTCATCCGACACCGAGGTATTGAGATAGATCCGTCAAAGATTAAAGCGATCATGGAAATGCCTCCGCCAAGAACCCTCAAACAGTTGCGGTCTCTCCAAGGGAAGCTCGCATACATCCGGCGATTTATCGCAAATCTTTCAGGCAAATGCCGCCCCTACAGTCACCTGATGAAGAAGGGAACCCCATTCGTCTGGGATCAAAAATGCCAAGGTGCACTAGACGAGATCAAGCAGTACCTGCAGAACCCGCCGGTATTGGCCGCGCCGGTCAAGGGAAAACCCCTCATTCTTTATACAACCGCCCTCGAAGGTTCCTTGGGCGCACTATGGGTGCAAGAGAACGATCAGGGGAAAGAGAGAGCACTTTACTACTTAAGTCGAGTCCTACTCGGGGCAGAAAGCAATTACTCCCCCATTGAAAAACATTGCTTGGCATTGATCTTCGCGATAACAAAGCTCAGGCACTATGCGTTGGCACATGAAGTCCGTCTTATTTCAAAGGTGGATCCCCTTAAATACTTGATGTCGAAAGCCATATTGACGGGACGACTCGCTAAGTGGGCCCTGCTCCTGATGGAGTTCTCGATAACGTATCAACCTCTCAAGGCAGTGAAAGGTCAGGCCATTGCCGACTTTCTCGCTGAGCACCCGATACCGGCCGATTCCCCGCTGAGCTGTGATTTGCCAGATGAACATGCATTCGATGCGATTGGCACCAGTAGCACTCGATGGGAGCTCTATTTCGACGGAGCATCCTCAATAAAGAAACAGAAGCGAGGTATCCCAATGATCAAATCGGGGATAGGCCTCATCTTTGCAACTCCACAAGGAGGGATAATGCGCTTCGCCTTCTCCTTAACAGAACCAAGAACAAACAATGAAGCCGAATACGAAGCCCTGATAGCAGGCCTCGAAATCGCTATTGACATGGGAATTGAAGACCTCCTCATATACGGGGATTCTCAGCTGGTCGTTAGTCAAGTAAATGGTGACTACCAAACGTGCAAACCGGAGTTGGTGAGATACGGCGAAAAGGTGCAACAACTGTTGGCCCAAATTCCCTCCTATACTTTGGAGAACATACCGCGCGCGGAAAACAGCAAAGCGGACGCGTTGGCCAAACTCGCTAAAGAACTGGCTGACGAGAACCTCGATGACGTCAGAATCGTGGTACAAAGCCGTCGAGTGCTCACCCCCGCAGAAATACCTCCGGAACCATATAAAGAGGGAGCAACTGAGCAGACAACCCTACAAATAAAAGACCAAGAGAAGGCCGAGGACTGGAGGGAAGTCTTCATAGACTACTTTAAGTCCCGCCGCATACCCAAAGAAGCGTCCTCGAGACATCAGCTCATGAAACGAGCTCTATCTTTCGCTTTCGTCAACGATACTCTATACAAGAGATCGCTTGATTCTCTATGGCTGAGATGCTTGGGACCTGACGAAACAGAAAAAGTCGTTCAGGAAGTCCACGACGGGCTTTGCGGCTCTCATCAAGCAGGCCCAAAGATGAAGTTAAAAATCAAACGGATGGGTTATTACTGGCCCACGATGATCCAGGACTGCCTCGAATACGCGAGGCAATGCCACTCGTGCCAGATTCATGGAGACTTCATCCACCAACACCCAAATCCACTACACCCAACGGTGGCCAGCTGGCCATTCGAAATGTGGGGAACGGACATAGTCGGCCCCATTGAGCCGGCATCATCTCGGGGACATCGTTTTATCCTGGCGACTACTGATTACTTCTCCAAATGGGCAGAAGCAATACCATTGAGGGAAGTGAAGATGGAGAATATCCTCCACTTCTTCAAAACGCACGTCATCTACCGGTTTGGAACCCCACGGCAGATTATCTCCGATAACGGGCCAGCCTACAGAAGCCATAAGATTAGCCGCTTCGCGCAGCAGCACAATATAGACTGGAGGTATTCTTCAGTTTACAACCCACGAGCCAACGGTCTGGCCGAGGCCTTCAATAAGACCCTGACAAAGATCATAAAAAAGACCGTTTCCCGGAATAAGAGAGACTGGCACGAGAGGCTGCAAGAAGCCCTTTGGGCTTATCGAACTACATTCAAGACGGCCACAAACACAACGCCATACGCGTTGGTATTTGGGACGGAAGCAGTACTCCCCCTCGAGATAGAGTTACCCTCTCTACGAGTGGCAGTCCACCACGAACTGACCGACGAAGAAAATGCTCACCTTCGACTTGAGGAGCTTGATGCCCTCGACGAAACCCGACTCATAGCGCAACAACATCTAGAAGCCTACAAAGCAAAGATGACGCGCTCGTACGAAAGATTGACCAGGCCAAGGGCATTCCGCCAAGGCGAACTCATGCTGGTAGTCAAAAGACCTATGATCCCCAATCGTGCCAAGCGGGGAAAGTTCGAGCCAAACTATGAAGGCCCGTACATCATAGACCAGGTTTACCAGGGTGGAGCCTATCTACTCGTGGACATGCACGGTGAAAGGCCTTTCAGGCCAATAAATGGCCGCTTCTTGAAGAAATACTATGCTTAGTGAGCCACAGCCTGGGTCAACGGTAGATGACGACGACTATGTCCGCTCGCTATCTTCCTAGGCTCAGACTTTACAAGCAGTAGCTGGCCCTCCCATAACGACGGACCGAAACGTCCTTAAACTAACAAGGGACCGAAACGTCTTTAAACTATGAACGGACCGAAACGTCCTTAAACTATCAACAGACCGAAACGTCTTTAAACTAACGGTGGACCGAAATGTCCTCAAACTAACGACGGACCGAAACGTCCTTAAACTAGCGACGGACCGAAACGTCCTTAAACTAACGACGGACCGAAACGTCCCTAAACTACTGCCGCAGCATCCTTAGGCTGGCAAGATGATAAAAAAAAAAAAAAAAAAAAAAACGGTATGTCCATAAAGCAAAATGGGCACGGATGAAAACCCGAAAGGGCTCCGTGAGTAAAAACAGCAGGACTACCGGCGAGTGTTTGTGAAAACCCGAAAAGGCGCAAACTCGTTTAAAGACACTTATAGGGTCCTCTCGACCTTGTAAGGAGAAATCACCTGCGTGAGATCCTTACGACTCACAAAGGGGCAACACACTTAGGGATCCTCACGATTCCTAAGGAGAAAATACACTTACGAGATCCTCACGACTCGTAAGGAGAATTTTCTTATGAGACCCTCACGGCTCATAAGACTTGAAAGTCTTGAGTTACAGAAACCTAAACCTGTTCTTAAGCAAATCCTCCACAACCTCTGACATTGCCCTACAAGCTGCTCGAACTGACCCTTGTATACAATCCACGGGCGCGAATAAACATTTCCCTAATAAAGTCCCACCCGTGACTGGGGATATATCCATATGGTGAACAACCCTTGCAAGTCCTCTCGACTTATAAGGGGAAAATCCTCTTTGTAAGATCCTTACGACTTACAAGAGAACATGCACTTAAGAATCCCCACGATTCTTAAGGAGAAAACACGCCTGCAAGATCCTCACGACTTGTAGGGAGAAACACCTTTGTGAGACCCTTACGGCTCATGAAGTCAAAAGCCTTGGTCGACAGGACCCCTAACCCTGTTTGCTAAGCCACCTTTGTTCAAACGTCGACAGAGGCAAATGATGATTCGCTCCTGGTAAACATTCCAGTTGTAGCGGTGCTGATGCCGAAACCGGTATCCAAAAAAAATCCGAGCTTGCTGCGAAAAAGCTAGCAAGCCACACATGCATGACAAAATAGCCGAAATGATGGGACGACTTGCAATAAAAAGAAGCAAGCAAAATCTCGGCGGTTCACAGATAACTTAGTGATCACCACCGTGGCATTCGTCTCGATACAGCAGACGCGATACCAGCAAATGAAGCGAAGGCCAAATTCCTAGCTTCATTGTCTCGACGACACAACATCGAGCGAAACGGAACAGCGGCAACCCCAAGTTCCATGGCTCGGCGACACATATCGCCAAGAGTCAACCCCCATCCCGTGAAATGCGGATACAATCAGCAAACTTCCTGGTTACGTGGAAAGCGGATAACGTCACTCTTTGACCCCGTGGAAAACGTCCAGAGCGGATCCTGGTCCTCGCAGAGCATGGCAGTGAACCCGTGCGAAGCATCCAGAGCGGAGCCTAGTCCTCGCCTAACACGGCAGTGAACCCGTGTGAAGCATCTAGTGGAAACTTCCTGGTTACGTGGAAAGCGGATAACGTCACTCTTTGACCCCGTGGAAAACGTCCAGAGCGGATCCTGGTCCTCGCAGAGCATGGCAGTGAACCCGTGCGAAGCATCCAGAGCGGAGCCTAGTCCTCGCCTAACGCGGCAGTGAACCCGTGTGAAGCATCTAGTGCAAACTTCCTGGTTACGTGGAAAGCGGATAACGTCACTCTTTGACCCCGTGGAAAACGTCCAGAGCGGATCCTGGTCCTCGCAGAACATGGCAGTGAACCCGTGCGAAGCATCCAGAGCGGAGCCTAGTCCTCGCCTAACGCGGCAGTGAACCCGTGTGAAGCATCTAGTGCAAACTTCCTGGTTACGTGGAAAGCGGATAACGTCACTCTTTGACCCCGTGGAAAACGTCCAGAGCGGATCCTGGTCCTCGCAGAGCATGGCAGTGAACCCGTGCGAAGCATCTAGTGCAAACTTCCTGGTTACGTGGAAAGCGGATAACGTCACTCTTTGACCCCGTGGAAAACGTCCAGAGCGGATCCTAGTCCTCGCAGAGCATGGCAGTGAACTCGTGCGAAGCATCCAGAGCGGAGCCTAGTCCTCGCCTAACGCGGCAGTGAACCCGTGTGAAGCATCTAGTGCAAACTTCCTGGTTACGTGGAAAGCGGATAACGTCACTCTTTGACCCCGTGGAAAACGTCCAGAGCGGATCCTGGTCCTCGCAGAGCATGGCAGTGAACCCGTGCGAAGCATCCAGAGCTGATCCTGGTCCTCGCAGAGCATGGCAGTGAACCCATGTGAAGCATCCAGAGCGGAGCCTAGTCCTCGCCTAACGCGGCAGTGAACCCGTGTGAAGCATCTAGTGCAAACTTCCTGGTTACGTGGAAAGCGGATAACGTCACTCTTTGACCCCGTGGAAAACGTCCAGAGCGGATCCTGGTCCTCGCAGAGCATGGCAGTGAACCCGTGCGAAGCATCCAGAGCGGAGCCTAGTCCTCGCCTAACGCGGCAGTGAACCCGTGTGAAGCATCTAGTGCAAAATTCCTGGTTACGTGGAACGTGGATAACGTCACTCTTTGACCCCACGGAAAACGCCCAGAGCGGAGCCTGGTCCTCGCCAAGCACGGCAGTGAACCCGTGTGAAGCATCCAGAGCAAACACCGGACTGTGGAGTCCTTAAAATCCACGGACTATGACGTCCTTAACCTCGACCGCGATGTCTTAAAACTAACGACCAACCACCCCTATTCCTTGTTAGTGTATATGCCCTAGAGGCCATTACTGTATCATACTAGTTTGTATATTACTTAATGGAAGCTTGGGATATTCACCTTGTATAAACAATCTTGCTCAATATAGTAGTATGCTACTTGGTTTGTTTCTACTTCAATGTGTACTTGTGTTTATTTTACTATATCACTTATACACATTAGTGGAGCCCTTTAGGATCTTTGCTTGATTACCAGCGTTGTGATGGCAGTCACACTAGTGGGGGCTGGGTAATCTATAAGCACATCCTTATACAGGTCCCTAGTCGCAGGACTATCGAGACAGGGCATCGATACTCCGGAGTAGACTAGCGTATGCGCTTCTCATCCCAGTGTGGGAGATGGTCTGTCCCACAGCCATCAGTACGTCGTACTAGAGATAGTATACGGGTGCTCGTTAGGTTACGAGTACACTGGACATGACTCGTCGGGAACTGACAGGTTGGTATTATACCTATCGTCAGTCATCAGTTCCCAGGTGACATGAGTACAGCTTAGTCCGCTGACTTGACACTAGCACTTCGCCTCGAGTGTGTTCCCACTGCACTTTGATCACTACCCTACCACGGCTCAAAGGAGTCGTGCAAACAGGTGGTGGTTGGGTGCAGTCCCGAAGCACTTGGAGGCAGTGCCGGTTAGACAGGATTCGTCTCTCCCGGTATTGGGGGTTGATATCGCGCTGTGTCTAGGAGAGCCATTACACGAGTAGTCCCTGGCCAGGGCAAGCGAGATATACTGGTAGGTTCCAGTGTAATCTCAGGGTGTTTTGGGCTTCACTCCGACACGACTTGTACCGCTATTGGGGGACTGACGTTTTACCGCCCCCTAGGCCCGACATGCGATGTATCAGACGAACAGACCGGACTGTACGGAGACTGTCACATTCAGACTCAGTAGGAGTACAGATGGGGTTTCACCTCGTCAGCCTTCTTGTCGGCATCTACCTGGGGACCGTTACGCACAGCTAGTGCCGCTTGCGGTCTGTGGTTAAACCCACTGCCAGCGTAGTGCCGAGTCTTTAGAGTCCCACACAGAGGGTATTCGCCTCTGGGCAAAATAGAGTAGAGGTCGCATGGTTTTGCGACAGGGTTCGTTCTCATCCGCGCACTTGTGCACGTTTGGAGTCCGGACGGATATTGCCAGCGGGCTCTGGTTTGAGCCGGATACTGGTATATGTTTTGGGGTTGCTTTTATCTCTCAGTATTCATGTTCCTCGGAACAAGAATGCAGGTGTGTATGCACAGTTATTTTGAGGAGGAGGAAGATGATTTTCATTAGGGTTTCGGAACGGGTGCGTATGCACAATTGACAGTTATCATTTTCCAAACCCTAATGGATTTATGGATTATCTATTAATAATAGTAATTAAATGAGAATTTTGTTATGGTTGATTTTGTTGACTTGTTGACCATGGTTGACTTGTTGACCATGGTTGAATGTTGACCACCATCATGCTTTGTAAAGATCCTCCTTGATTCATGCTTACATTTCATTTAAAGAAGCATGATAGTGGTCATTCCAAATTACCATCAACTATTCTTATTTGAATTATTATTATTTAGATAATTCTTTTCTTTTGGCAATATGGTTGCAAGAAAGAGAAAAAGAGCTCATTATCTCATTTAGCTTCTCTCTCCTCTCTTCATCTTCTTCTTCCTCAAGCTCAAGGTGCTTCTCATGTGTTGAGAATCATTCACCTTGAAAAGAAAACAACCCCTAGACACTCTCTACTCTCCCTAGGGTTCAAGGTTTAGCAAACCGGAATCCCTAGTTCACTCAAAGATCGAGGAAGAGCCCAAAGGTAGAACCTTCGAGGTGGATCCATCTTCGACGGAAGAAGGCTACAAGGCAAGAACCATCAACCTCTACAAGGTTTGAAGAAGAAGGAGTTCAAGTTTAGGTATAACCTTCATCCGAGTAGCTAAGACTCTTTAGCTTTTATGCTAGTTTAGTTTAGACACGATCCCGACCTAGTTTAGTCCATGTTGCCTCTTGCGATAAAAATTTATTTTTTATACCGTTTCCGCCTCCCCGTAAGAACCGGGGGTCGCAATATGGACTTACAGTGGTATCAGAGCCTAACTAAACTTAAACTAGCTTGGTAGTGAAGTGTAACGAAGTTCGGAACCGAAAAAAGTCACAAAACCGGAAAAACAAAACCCTAAGTTTCTATTAAAATTTTTTCTGCTCTAAATGAAAAACTTTATACTTGTAAATTCGGCTCAGGGTTTTGTGTGAACACCCAAGAAAAACGATGCCCTAATTCATCCAAACCGCCGCCCTTCCGCCGCACGAGATAGGTATTTGCCGCGGAAGCGCCGCGCTTTGTCTTCTTCTGTGCATCGTTTTTCGTGCAGTGTGTGTCTGTGTTGGTTTTGGGATTTTTAAAATATATTATATGTGCCCAGATTTTCCAGAACAGAAATTTGCTTTTGGAGTCCTATAATTCCGTATTTTTTCCGAACTTCACTGCACTTTGACTATGATGGTTATATCTGTGATGCTTGCATGTATTGAACGTCGGCTAATCGCTATAAGACGATTAGTCGGGGTTATACATGATCTGTGTTTGATATTGGAATGTGTATATGAATGTGTTGGACTGTCGCGGGTGAATAGCCGGGGTGGATGTGAGATGAGCTTTTGTTTTTCTTTCATTCATTGTAAATGTAAATTGATGTAATAATTATTATTTGTTTGGCCGCACAACCGGGTCGGGGTTGTAGCCGTCATTGTATAATTCTATTTACTGTTTTTGCTCCTAGGATAGACCCATGGAGGGGTGCACAAACTGCCGGGTACTTGGCGGGTAGTTTGCCGCACCCGTAGGGGTCTTGGGTGGGGTATTGGCTATTCACCGCGACCGTGTTATCCGCTTTTCGTTTCAGGCTCGAAAGGATTGCGGATTGCTAGTATATCCAATGTATTCATCTGTGATCTGTAATGTCTATCATTGCTTTCTATTTAGGCGTTGCTTATGTTTTACAGCCGCGCTAGCCCAGCCCCCGCTCTGTCGTTAGTTAAGTAACCTAACGAGTGATGACGGGACCCCGTGGCGAATGCGAATGGCATAAGCGTACGTCATATTTTGGTTGTTTTCTGCAATGGTAGGATTTAAATGATGGGACGCATTAAAAGTACTAATGCAAGAATATCACGCATTAAAAGAACTAATGCAAGATAATAAACCAAGTTAAAATCGTTGGAACACTTTCGAAAAACCACTCGGTTCTTTTCAAAACTAACTTTTAAATGCGGAGTTTGAGCCACTCCTTCTAAAAGCTATCTCGTTCCATCGATTATATCAAGTTCACTACGTTCACGGTTTCGCCAAAACCATTCGTAGCCCTCCATCGTTTCAGTTAAATATACGGTAGTATTCAAGCTATGTATTTTGACCTCACGCCAAGGCATAGTGATTGGTAGCTGCCGGATATTTATCTGTTGCATAGATAGAATGCGTTGGTTTGAGACAGTCGTACTGCCATTTTGGCCTACGTCAAGGGTAGGTACGGGTGGGTTCAAATTAACCAGGATAATGATGGGAAGAACTTGATATGTGACTTATGACATTTTGACCTCACGCCAAGGTCATAAGAGCATGGGGCAAAAATCCACATCGGGAGTTTCATAAGTACTGAAACTTGCTAGATTTGCATACCATTTGGAGTGTGGTGATTCTGGTAGGATTCCTTCAGTTTCGTCACGCGATGATATTTGGATCCCGATCCTACTGTGAGTATATGCTACTCCTCGGGAAATTTCTCACTAGACGATCAATGCTATAAACCTAGTAGGTGCCTAGAAAGGTGTTAGCGGGGCTACGCCCCCAGGAAAAAGAGGTTATTTAATTAAGGAACTTCGCGAAAGCGTTGGAAAACCTCCCTCGAAGTACCGACACTGGCCTGGCTGAACGGTTAAGCAAGTATTGCACGGTGGGATTGATCCCGGCTAATTCTTCCTTTGTGGTTTGAGGAGGGATTCGAGAGACAGTGGGAGCCATCCTGTTTAGACAAATTAAAAACCATTCTAAACTTGCAAGAGCATCGTGCTAAAGTGTTTCTTCTCTCCCCCCTGCAGCGACCAAATCGAAATGACTGGACTTAAGCTGATTCTAGATAAAAACATATTGACAGGGCCAAACTACAAAGATTGGCTCAGGAATGTCAAGTTGGCAATCACTTACGACAAGCTGGGGTATCTTCTTACCACCAAAGCTCCCCCCGTCCCAGGTCCCACCTCCAGCGTCGCGGATAAGGAAATCCGTAAGACTTGGGAGATTGACAGCGCGAAGGCCAGGTGCCTCGTACTTGCCTCGATGGACAACGAACATCAGAGGAGGCACGAGAATATGGATTTGGAATCCATATTTCTCCATACAAAAGAACTGTATGGAGAGCAGTCTCGTATCGCAAGATACGAAGTGTCGAAGAAGTTGTTTTCGACAAAGTTGGCCGTCGGATCATCGGTAGCGGACCACGTGCTTAAGATGATTGGCTACACTGAGGAGCTCGCGGAACTTGGGACCACGTTGGACAGTGAACTCTATACGGATATAATTCTCCAGTCCCTTCCATCCACTTACGCCCAGTTCATACTGAATTTCAACTTGCAAGAAAAGGAAGTTGAACTTTCAGAACTCCTCAACATGCTGAGGAGCGCAGAGGGCACCCTACAGAAGGGTAGGGAAACACCCGCTTTGTTTATAGGAGGATCTTCTTCCTCTAGGTCCAAGGCGAAAGCCAAGGGAAAGAGGAGGAAAGCCCCCGCCAAACCAAGAGGCGGTGTTAGTAAAGTGGGTACGAAGGGAAAAGAATTGGCAACAAAGATCGCGGGGAAGCTTGTGGGGAAAGAGGAATGCTTCTATTGTCACAAGAGTGGACACTGGAAGAAAGATTGCAGGGCTTGGAAGGCCAGGACACAGGAACTGAAGCAGGTTGCGGCTTCAGCTTCAGGTGTGTATGTTATTGAAAACTGTCTTTCTATAAACTCTACTTCCTGGGTATTGGATACCGGATCAGGATCTCATATCTGTAATTCATTGCAGGCGTTGAGAAATCGTAGGTTTTTGAAGGAAGGTGACATGACCCTCAGAGTTGCAAACGGAGCTAGCATGGATGCTAAAGCCGTGGGGGACTATCACCTGGGAATGTCAGATGGGCATGTTTTGGTTTTGCGTAATTGCTTTTTTGTACCCAACGCAACTTGTAATATCATTTCTGTATCTTTGGTTTCAAAAGAAGGTTATGAATTTGCGTTTGTAAGTAATGTTGTAAACATTCACCTTAATCAAGTTCTGATTGGGTCAGGTACACTGAGCAATGGTATATACGTATTGAACCAACCACAGATTTTCAATGTCCAGAATACACACAAAAGAAAGTCTCCAGATATTAATCAGGCTTTCTTATGGCATTGTAGACTGGGTCACATCAATGAGACACGGTTGACTAAGTTACATAAAGAAGGATACTTGGATCCGTTCGAGTATCAGTCTTATGCCACTTGTCAATCCTGTCTCAAAGGAAAGATGACAAAGACTCCGTTCACTGGACACGAAGTAAGAGCGAGCGAGCTCTTGGGGCTCGTACACAGCGACGTGTGCGGTCCAATGTCTACACTTGCGCGAAGCGGTTTTTCTTACTTCATTACTTTTACGGATGATTTTTCAAGGTTCGGACATGTCTTCTTGATGAAACATAAATCTGAAGCCTTTGGAAAATTCCAGGAATATAAGAATGAGGTAGAAAAACAAACCGGCAAAAGTATCAAGATTCTAAGATCGGATCGAGGTGGAGAATACTTGAGTGCCGAGTTCCTGAACTACTTAAAAGAGAATGGAATTCTCTCTCAGCTTACTCCTCCATACACTCCGCAACATAACGGTGTATCGGAGAGACGGAACCGCACCCTATTGGATATGGTACGGTCCATGATGAGTAACGCTGAGTTACCGCGATCATTCTGGGGGTATGCACTAGAATCAGCTGCGTACCTTTTAAACCGAGTACCCACTAAGACTGTGCCTACCACACCATATGAGTTATGGAGTGGGAAGAAACCCTATCTTCAATATCTGAAGATCTGGGGATGTCCGGCTTTTGTCAAAAAGCAGCATGTGGACAAACTCGAGGCACGCTCAGTACTGTGCAAGTTTGTGGGATACCCAAAGAGCACCAGGGGGTATCTTTTCTACTACGCAGAGGAACAAAAAGTCCTTGTTTCTCGTAATGCCCACTTTCTAGAACACCAGTTCTTAGAAAAGGAGATAAATGGGAGCGCAGTAGAACTGGAAGAAATTCCAGAACCACAGACTATTACTGAAAGCTTAGTGGAACCAGAGGGTTCAAATGAACAGGACATTCCTACGCCGCTCCGCAGGAGTAGTAGGCAGTCTCATCCGCCCGAGAGATACTACGGTTTTCTCATAGACGGGGATAGAGAGGACTGCATCATAGATTATGATGAGCCTACTAGCTTCCAGCAGGCCGTTCAGAGCGTTGACTCGGTAAAATGGCTGGATGCAATGCGGACCGAAATGGAGTCCATGTACACCAACAAAGTATGGACGTTGGACATTGCTCCAGACGGGGTAAAACCCGTAGGATGTAAGTGGATCTTCAAAAGGAAGATTGGTGTAGATGGACAGGTTGAGACCTATAAAGCTAGACTTGTAGCAAAGGGTTTCCGTCAAAGACCTGGCTTGGACTATGACGAAACCTTTTCTCCAGTGGCTATGCTGAAATCCATTCGGATCCTTCTTGCCATTGCTGCCTTCCACGATTATGAGATTTGGCAGATGGACGTAAAGACCGCTTTTCTGAATGGAAATTTAGAGGAGTGTGTCTATATGGATCAGCCAGAGGGTTTCATTCAGAGTGGGAGCAGCGGAAAGGTGTGCAAGTTGCTTAAGTCCATCTATGGACTAAAGCAGGCATCGCGGAGTTAGAACATCTGTTTTGATGAGACGGTCAAGGAATTTGACTTTATCAAAAATCCAGATGAACCATGCATCTATAGTAGATTTGTAGCGAGAACTGTAGTATTCCTCGTTTTATACGTGGATGACATTCTCTTAATAGGAAATGACATTCCTATGCTACAATCTGTCAAGGGGTTCTTGTCACACAGGTTCTCCATGAAAGACCTGGGTGATGCCTCATACATCCTGGGGATCCGGATCCATCGTGATAGATCCAAGAGGATATTAGGACTTTCTCAGTCCAGGTATATCGACACCATAGTGAAAAGATTCAGTATGGAAGATTCCAAGCGCGGTAACCTACCGGCTTGTCACGGGATCACCCTCTCTAAAGAGATGTCTCCCAAGACTGATTTGGAGAGGGATCGCATGTCTATTATACCCTACGCTTCTGCGGTAGGCTCTATAATGTATGCGATGTTGTGTACCAGACCGGATGTAGCCTATGCACTGAGTGTGGTAAGCCGGTATCAGTCAAACCCTGGGGAGAAACACTGGATAGCGGTAAAGAACATTCTCAAGTACCTGAGAAGGACTAAGGAGATGTTCTTGGTATATGGCGGAAAAGACCTCCAGATCGAGGCCTTTGCTGACTCCAGCTTCCAGAGTGACAAGGATGATTCCAAGTCCATGTCGGGTTTTGTCTTTACCCTCAATGGAGGGGCGGTGTGTTGGAAGAGCTCCAAACAGGAAACCGTTGCAGACTCGACTATGGAAGCGGAATACATCGCTGCATCTGATGCCGCAAAAGAAGCTGTCTGGATAAGGAAGTTCTTAAAAGAACTTCAGGTGGTTCCGTCCATTGTTGACCCAATACCTCTGTATTGCGACAACAACGGGGCTATAGCTTTAGCAAAGGAACCCAGGTCCCATCAGAGATCCAGGCACATCTTGAGGCAGTATCACCTGATCAGGGAGATCGTGGATCGCAAGGAGATCGAGGTTCGGAGGGTTGCTTCAGAAGAGAACACTGCAGATCCATTCACCAAGGCCCTACCCCAGACTCAGTTCGAGCGGCTGATCGAGATGATAGGTCTTCGATACGCCAGTACATGGCCTTAGTGCAAGTGGAAGATTGTTAGTGTATATGCCCTAGAGGCCATTACTGTATCATACTAGTTTGTATATTACTTAATGGAAGCTTGGGATATTCACCTTGTATAAACAATCTTGCTCAATATAGTAGTATGCTACTTGGTTTGTTTCTACTTCAATGTGTACTTGTGTTTATTTTACTATATCACTTATACACATTAGTGGAGCCCTTTAGGATCTTTGCTTGATTACCAGCGTTGTGATGGCAGTCACACTAGTGGGGGCTGGGTAATCTATAAGCACATCCTTATGCAGGTCCCTAGTCGCAGGACTATCGAGACAGGGCATCGATACTCCGGAGTAGACTAGCGTATGCGCTTCTCATCCCAGTGTGGGAGATGGTCTGTCCCACAGCCATCAGTACGTCGTACTAGAGATAGTATACGGGTGCTCGTTAGGTTACGAGTACACTGGACAGGACTCGTCGGGAACTGACAGGTTGGTATTATACCTATCGTCAGTCATCAGTTCCCAGGTGACATGAGTACAGCTTAGTCCGCTGACTTGACACTAGCACTTCGCCTCGAGTGTGTTCCCACTGCACTTTGATCACTACCCTACCACGGCTCAAAGGAGTCGTGCAAACAGGTGGTGGTTGGGTGCAGTCCCGAAGCACTTGGAGGCAGTGCCGGTTAGACAGGATTCGTCTCTCCCGGTATTGGGGGTTGATATCGCGCTGTGTCTAGGAGAGCCATTACACGAGTAGTCCCTGGCCAGGGCAAGCGAGATATACTGGTAGGTTCCAGTGTTATCTCAGGGTGTTTTGGGCTTCACTCCGACACGACTTGTACCGCTATTGGGGGACTGACGTTTTACCGCCCCCTAGGCCCGACATGCGATGTATCAGACGAACAGACCGGACTGTACGGAGACTGTCACATTCAGACTCAGTAGGAGTACAGATGGGGTTTCACCTCGTCAGCCTTCTTGTCGGCATCTACCTGGGGACCGTTACGCACAGCTAGTGCCGCTTGCGGTCTGTGGTTAAACCCACTGCCAGCGTAGTGCCGAGTCTTTAGAGTCCCACACAGAGGGTATTCGCCTCTGGGCAAAATAAAGTAGAGGTCGCATGGTTTTGCGACAGGGTTCGTTCTCATCCGCGCACTTGTGCACGTTTGGAGTCCGGACGGATATTGCCAGCGGGCTCTGGTTTGAGCCGGATACTGGTATATGTTTTGGGGTTGCTTTTATCTCTCAGTATTCATGTTCCCCGGAACAAGAATGCAGGTGTGTATGCACAGTTATTTTGAGGAGGAGGAAGATGATTTTCATTAGGGTTTCGGAACGGGTGCGTATGCACAATTGACAGTTATCATTTTCCAAACCCTAATAGATTTATGGATTATCTATTAATAATAGTAATTAAATGAGAATTTTGTTATGGTTGATTTTGTTGACTTGTTGACCATGGTTGACTTGTTGACCATGGTTGAATGTTGACCACCATCATGCTTTGTAAAGATCCTCCTTGATTCATGCTTACATTTCATTTAAAGAAGCATGATAGTGGTCATTCCAAATTACCATCAACTATTCTTATTTGAATTATTATTATTTAGATAATTCTTTTCTTTTGGCAATATGGTTGCAAGAAAGAGAAAAAGAGCTCATTATCTCATTTAGCTTCTCTCTCCTCTCTTCATCTTCTTCTTCCTCAAGCTCAAGGTGATTCCTTCTCATGTGTTGAGAATCATTCACCTTGAAAAGAAAACAACCCCTAGACACTCTCTACTCTCCCTAGGGTTCAAGGTTTAGCAAACCGGAATCCCTAGTTCACTCAAAGATCGAGGAAGAGCCCAAAGGTAGAACCTTCGAGGTGGATCCATCTTCGACGGAAGAAGGCTACAAGGCAAGAACCATCAACCTCTACAAGGTTTGAAGAAGAAGGAGTTCAAGTTTAGGTATAACCTTCATCCGAGTAGCTAAGACTCTTTAGCTTGTATGCTAGTTTAGTTTAGACACGATCCCGACCTAGTTTAGTCCATGTTGCCTCTTGCGATAAAAATTTGTTTTTTATACCGTTTCCGCCTCCCCGTAAGAACCGGGGGTCGCAATATGGACTTACATTCCTCACAGATTTTTGCCTCGGTTTAAGGGTACATCTCTTCACTCCTTTGATGCCTGGCGTTGTAATTCCTCAACGTCTTCAAAGAGGTGACGGGTCCCTGCAACCAAACGTCGGACTGTGGAGTCCCTAAATCCACGGACTATGAGGTCCTTAACCTTGACCGTGATGTCTTAAAACTAACATCGGACTGTGGAGTCCTTAAATCCACGGACTATGAGGTCCTTAACCTTGACCGTGATGTCTTAAAACTAACATCGGACTGTGGAGTCCTTAAATCCACGGACTATGAGGTCCTTAACCTTGACCGTGATGTCTTAAAACTAACATCGGACTGTGGAGTCCTTAAATCCACGGACTATGAGGTCCTTAACCGTGACCGCGACATCTTTAAACCACAATACCTGGAGAAACCCCTGACTCCGTAGAACACGGAAAAGGGTAACCGCATCCGGCACTTACAAGTCCTCACGGTTGGGAGAAAAACTCTTTAGGAGACCCTCGTGGCTCGTAAAATGCAGAAGTCTTAGGAAGCATATCTTAACCCTGAATCCTGAGCCATCGCTGTCCTGCAAGGAGATCAAGATAGAATATCCGCAGAATGCATTCAATAAAAAGGAGACACACCATTGAGAAAAAAATGTATCTTTTATTCATGAACCAAGATGGATACAAAGTACAATTCATGAAAGAAACAAAAAAAAGAGAGATACTCTTATTCATGAGTATGTACAAAGAAGGGGAGAGAAGATACAAATTCTTAAGCCGGCGGGCGATGTAATAATTTGACCAACTCATCGTTCTGTTGCTGAGCCACGGCTTCATGACGCAAGATCTCCAGAAGACGAGCCTCCGCCTGAGCTTGCTGGGCCTGATATGAAGCAAGCCGGGCTTCAAGCTCTTTTTCAGTGGCCTTATGAGCCTCGACCCTCTCACGAGTGAACATGGCGGCTTCATCAAGAGCCACCACCTCTTTGATGGACTCCTGAAGCACCCGCCACAGCTCATACGCTTTGTCGGATTTGGCTGTAAAGCTGGCCTGAAGCTCACTCAGCACCTTAGAAGCTAGCTCCCTCTCTGAAAGTTTACGGTCGAACCCTCTTCTCGCACAACAATATGTTCGCTACGTACCGTTCTACCAGGCCATGTAAGCTCGCTTTCGTGACCACGACCTTAGAAACAAGACACTTACAAGACCATATGAATGGACTTCTGGTTGACAGCACTAATCGATCTGAAACAAGTTCATATCACCCGGTATGAAAAGCAACGAGAATATTTCCAATGTTTATCCTATCGAGCATGTGTTAGCAATTACATGGACATTCGGAAGAGAGATAAAATTCAAGGCTTTGATTCACACGCAACAGGACAATAGTATTGGTAATTGAAGAAAGTTTTCATAAAAGGGAACACAAAATTTATTCGTGCAAGCGGAAACATACGTACGAGTACTGAGCCTACATGAAAGTTCAACATAAAGCATAAAAAAAAGGGGGGGTTCTACACTAACGAAAAAGATCACCAAACACAGGATCAACGGCACAGGGGTTGATGAAGCAAAGGACAAAATTCTCCATCTCTCTCTCCGCTTTCTCCAGCACATCGAAGCGACGATTCTCGCGAGGAGTCGCTCCCCATCGGTTGGTGCCGTGTTCGTCCGCGAATGCAAACATAATAGCCCGCCGGGCCTTTATCTCGCTCAGTAGATGAATTGAGCAGTCCCTCAGAGCCTGAGTAATCAGACAAGCTTCATGAAAGCTCTCGAGCTTTTCCTCCGCCGCATCAAGCATCGCCAGGGTCATCTCTGCCGGGTGAGGGGGAATATCGGCAAGCACGGCCGAGAGGATCATCCGGAGCCAGAGAGAACCCATCGGGAGGGGAGACCCCCTACGGATCGAGAGTTCATGCATGGCTGAGTCGCATTCGTTGTCGGTAAGGAGAGGGTCCACCAACCGAGCAGCAAAGCGGGGGATCATCTCCTCAAGAGAAACTTCCCACGGCTGTCGACGAGCATGAGGGCGATTACAAGCCATGGCACTCGTTTCTCCCTCAAGAAAAATACATATGAATCTCTCCGTGAAAAGAAAAGCCTCATATATAATGAAGTGCATTAAGTGCTGTGCGCGGAAAATCCTGCATGGAAATTATTTCCAAGGCCCAAAAAAGGAAAAGCCCCGAAAGTCAAGGAGACGGAACTATTCCCAAGGCCCCTTTTCTACACCTAACATTGTGCACTGAAAATATGGCATGAGGAAAATCTTGTGAACCGTCGCATCAAGAGATCTCACGTGTAGAACACGTGAGGCCCAAACCTGCAGTGCATTTGAAAGGAAGAATATGGAGTAGTACCCTGCATATTAAAGTACAAACAACAATAGTAGCAGAATAATAAGATCTCAGAGAAAAAACATGCAAACATACAGAGACCCAACAAAACTTATCATCCAGACTTCAAGAAGGCGATACAAAATAAAAAGATAAAACTTTTATAATGGCAAGGCTTCAGACACGGGGCACGGGTTGAGAAACTCGGAATTGACTTTATTCAAGATCTTCCAAGCATTTCGAACCTCCCGAGTATGCTTTCTCTCACGGTCACAGGCATCGGGGTCCCCGCGGATGTCCTCTTCCCTCCGGTAGGCGCCCAGTATAGCTGATTGCTGAAAAATCTGATGAAGGAGAGCAATGAGATCATCCCGCCTTCTCTTTGAGATCAAGCCCATAAGGTACACCGAATGCACCTTATCCTCGGCAATGTCCAAGTCCCCGAGCGGTATGCCGGCACAAAAGAGAGGAAGTGCCTCCCGGATCGCCAGCACGATTAGCCTCAGAAGAGAAGAGCGACGGGGGAGGAGCCTATGGTTGTACTCGTCGAAACGGCTCATGATCTCGGCACACTGAGCATCGGTGAACTCCTGGTTCTGACTGCGGCCCAGCGCACGAATGTTCCCGTAGGAGATAATCTGGTCAAGTCTATACAGATGGGCGTCCATGATACCTGAAATAAAAGTCACGAGAATTATTACAAAATCCCCCTCGCATTAATTACAGAAGAACAGCCTCGGGCCAAGAGACCCCAAGGAGCCTCTGGGTGAAGAAACTGAGTTCTTCATAAGAATTAAATTCCTTATCAGGAAAAAGGGAATTAAATTCCCAGGAATAATTTTGATGGAATTAAAGTCCAGGGAGTTGAAACGCTGTCATCGTCCCCCCAAAGATCACCTAAACCCTAAGAGATCTACAGTTCGAAAGTCAGGTGGTTTCCTGTTCTTATAAAAAAACTTGAAGAAAAATGGGTTCTTTGTGAAACCCTTAACGCGGATTTAAAATCCAAAGAGTTCTTTTAAGGACGAAGGCGCTCTGGCCGTTCAACATTATTACCTGAGGAAAAGGGATCCGTTGACAGAGTTAAACTCTGGAAAATTTTGAAAACAGAGAACTAAGCTCTGGAAACGAGAATTAAATTCTCAAAGAGGAAATTCTCAGAGGAAGAAGATGAGCAAAGTGAAGGCTCCTATGAAGAGACAGCGGTATTTATAGAAAACAATAGAAACGCTTCATCTCCCAAATCCCTAAATGAATCCAACGGTCGCAAGAGGTGACAGCGTTGCACTCACGTGCAGACACGTGAGAACAACGCTGTGGGGGCATTTGTTTCCTGATTTAAAATCAGGAAAGCTTCTGTGAAAAGCTTCAGAAGAGGGTCACGTGCTTACACGTGACTAGCGGTCACGTGTTGGCACGTGACACCTAAAAACGTCATCAAGGCAAGTTCGATTCCCTGACTACGAGGAAGAAAAGGAAAAGCTTCAAGGAGAGTCACGTGCTCCCACGTGATCAGGGTCACGTGGCGACACGTGACTATGAAATGCAAGCGTCAAAGGCACGTCGGTTAACTGACCAAGTCAAAGAAAAGGCTTCAGAAGAAGTCACGTGCTCCCACGTGACCAGGGTCACGTGTTGGCACGTGACGTTCAAGGCAGCAAACGCGTTTTCAGAACAACCAAGGAAAGAGAGTTCAAACAAGGGTCACGTGCTCACACATGACCAGGGGTCACGTGGTAGCACGTGACGTTTAAGCAGCAATCAGAAGACACAGCGCAGAAAGCTCATTCCAAAGGGGGGTCACGTGCTCACACGTGACCATGGGTCACGTGATCACACGTGACCGGCTTTCAAAGCCCATTTTATCAACAGAATTAAATTCTGAAAGAAATTCAGATCTTTCCAAAGGAAAGCGGTTATCTGGAGCCAATCAAATTAAAGATTCAGAGGTCATCTATTTATGGAAAATCTCGGGTTTGGAAAGATTTCCCCTTTAAATCTAACCAAAATAAAAAGGGAGAATCTCTGGATTTGAAATCCAACGGTGAATAAAATTCACCTAATAATCCAAAGGTCCAGAACGAATGAAGGATGCAAATCAAATCTCTCAATGAAGATTCGTCACAAAACTAATTTATTCGGCTGCTTCTCCTATAAATAGGAAGGAAGAGATACAAAAAACATACATGCGCAGAGAAGAAAAGAAAGAAGAAAAGGGAGGAGAGCTTTGATACTTTGAAAAGACTCGGATCTTCTGCAAAAAAAAAACCTAGGTAAGAAAGGGAAGGCTTTTTTTGAAAACAAAGAGAATTTAATTCTCAACATGTAAAACAGAAGAATATATTTCCTCTCTCTCTGGCAGAGGATCTGCAAAGTGCACATCTCCCCTTTAGGTTGAGAATTTAATTCTCAATGGGTTGAGATCCTGCCATGCAGGTCCAAAACATAGAGAAAGGATGCAAGCATGAGAATTTAACTCTCACCGAATTATAGGAATTTAATTCCTTTAAAATAAAATTAGGGCTCGACCCTGTATCATGGGAATTTAATTCCTTCAAAATAAAAGAAGCAAGGTTTAACCCTGATTGAGAACATAGTTCTGCTGAAACAGCAGGAATTTAATTCCCTTAATCATAATTCCCGAAAAGGGGAGTTTAATTCCTTAAAGGCTTTTGTTCAGTTCTTCGCATAAACGAGGAATTTAATTCCCACAGAAAATCTAGAGTCAAACTCTATTCCAGAATACAAGTCTTCAAAAGGAAATAGGAATTTAATTCCTCTAAGATTTAAAGTTCGGGGAATTTAATTCCTGGAAAAAAAAAGAGTAACAGATCCTCTAAAAACTACATAGAGGCAGGGTCACGTGCTACCACGTGACCCCCCAAAACCCCTACAGAAAGCCCCTTTGAGGCAGCACCCCACGTGACCCACGTGACCATCAGCAGAAGCCTTAACACAAAGGCATTTGAATGCCCATCACGTGATGGCACGTGATGCTCTGAAAGACGCGATAGTTTCAGCAGAACAAATGAAGGGAAGGCGCTCTCACATGCTGCCACGTGACCCTTCCTACCTGAGTGTCTAACACCAAAATTAAAACTCTCGAGCCCAGTGTTAAAACACTGTTGGGCCTTAGCATTCAACACTGATTAAAAAGCCTTATTTGCAGTGTTCAACACTGATCTGCTTTAGTGTTTAACACTAATTTGAAAAAGCCTTATTTGCAGTGTTCAACACTGATCTGCTTTAGTGTTTAACACTAATTTGAAAAAGCCTTATTTGCAGTGTTCAACACTGATCTGCTTTAGTGTTTAACACTAAAAAGCCTTATTGCTGGTGTTTAACACCAATTATCTCTCAGTGTTGAACACTAACTTGTCAACCGAGATGTCATTCCCAGTATTCAACGCTGATTGCTCTGAAGTGTTTAACACCAGGCTTAGGCCCAATTGGCTAAAGGGATAGAGGAAAAGCCTCTCCTGACTGGACTTAGCCCAAGCTGGCCATAAGTCCTCAATTTGTGATTAACTGGGCCGATAGGCTCATAATATAATTGATCAGTCTTGACCCAAATTGGGCCAAGGACTATTTAATCCACCCCGGTTCTAGGGTACATCTCTTCTCTCCTTTGATACTTGGCATTGTAATCCCTCAATGTCTTCAAAGAGGTGACGGGTCCCGAAGACCATTCATGATATGGACTGTGGGGTCCTTAAACCCATGCATAATACAAAATTCCTGGTTACGTGGAACGTGGATAACGTCACTCTTTGACCCCGCGGAAAACGTCCAGAGCGGATCCTGGTCCTCGCAGAGCACGGCAATGAACCCGTGTGAAGCATCCAGAGCGGAGCCTGGTCCTCGCCCAGCACGGCAGTGAACCCGTGTGAAGCATCCAGAGCACATACCGGACTGTGGAGTCCTTAAACCCATGGACTATGACGTCCTTAACCTTGACCGAGATGTCTTAAAACTACCAATGGACCGCAATGTCCTTAAACTACCCATGGACCGCAATGTCCTTAAACTACCCACGGACCGCAATGTCCTTAAACTACCCATGGACCGCGACGTCCTTAAACTAGAATAATAGAGCCCCATATGCTCTTTCGTCGGATCTAAGCGGTCCCGTTTAAGTTGATCTTAGCCTCAAAGATGGCTAACGCGTCCTTAAACCTTCAAGCAGACTGGACTATGAATCCCCCTAATTAACTCTGGTTCGAGGGTACATCTCTGAACTCCTCTGACATCCGTCGTTGTAATCCTTCAACGTCGTCAGAGAGGTGACGGGTCCCGACGGCCACATAGGCGATGGACCGCCATGTCCCTAAACTGGAACATTAGAGTCCAAACACTCTTTTGTAAGATCTAAACGATCCCGTTAAGTTGATCTTAGTCACAAAGTTAGACTGACGTATCCTTAACAAACGTTTGAGTTGATCTTAGCCTCAAGTATGGCTGACGAATCCTCAAACCGAACCCCCAAACCCAAATTTAAGATAATGCGGATTTGGACCAGTCCGTGCCCTACGGGCGACGACATAACTCAGTCTCCGTAAACGATCCACGGGCAATAAAACATAAAACAAAAACACACGACACGAAGTGACCATCTGGAGAAGGAGAAAGTTGTTACCGCGATGCGGTAGCGTAATTAACTGCAGGGGCTTGCGCCTGCAGGGAAGAGCGTCCCCACAATCAAAAACCCCTCAAACGAGGGGGAATCTGACGAAGTCTGCTACATCGGACGCATCCGTCTAGACCTTCGAGACATGGTGCCATGAATCAACTTGGCATCCTCGGAGAGGTGGACGGATAGCACCTATTGGCATCTGCCCCGAATTTCAGGCGAGACGGCCCCCACGTCCCGCGTGTCCGTTCGGAGGGGAACAACAGGAAAACCCCGCGACTGTATATACATACCCGCATTTGTATTCCGACCGAATACAAATGCAATGAGACAAAATCTACACTGTACAATACTAGGATCCGGGTTAAACCAAAGCCCGCTAGTATTATCCGTCCGATCATGATCCGTGCAATACCGCACGTATATAATTGAACCCTGCCATATCTCCATACGGCCTCTACAACGTTTCGCCCGAAACTTGAGAAACGGTCTGTGGGGGACTCTAAAGACTCGTCAATACTTTGGCTGTGGATTTAACCACTAGCACGTCAGAGGTATTAGCCATACGTAAGGGGCTACCAGGTATTAACCAAAAGGGACGTCGATGAGCGAACTCATCCTGACACCCTGATTGATACGAAAAAGTGTTTTTGTAGTTAACCGCAATCAATAACGGTGTCGCGTGTAGCTAGACCGAGATGAGTACGGGTCGTCCTCTGGGAAACGTGGAACCTTTTTACTTTTACTTTAGATGTGTTGAGAAAGAGAGGAGAGATAAAAAATTTTATAGAATGGTTTCTAGATCTACGTTAACAAGAATGTAAAATATAGATCTAGATTATTTTCAAGATGTAGTTAATATAATAAGAGGGCTTGTAGGGCTCGTTAGGATTTAGTAGTTATGGACGATTAATTAAAAGTTACCCTTTTTATCCATTAATAGATTTAGAACTAGAACGACGGTGATGCGTGTAGATTAGGGTTTCTGGAGGGAAAAGGAATCCCACTCTTAACCCTTATCTCGACACGGAACTCCGTTCATATCTAGCCTTTACCAAAACAATCATTAATCTAATCTCTAATCGCGGTCGAAACTAGCAAAGAATTGCTAGCGCGCCCGATTAGGATGTTAATGATTCTTTTGATAAAGTTCCTAAACTTTATAGGACTTAAAAAGGGTTTAGTTATTTTCATCGTCCATTAGCCTACCCTAATCCTACGAACCCTAACAAGCGGAGAATTACTTGCGCATGTTGGGAAAAGAAGATGAAAAGACATAGAGGGAAAACATAATGTAAAATGCAAAAGAATTAAATAAAATAACTACCTTTATTAATCAACTGAATAATCTACACTTTTATTCCGTAGAAAATGATTACAAACTAGTTGTTTCTCGATCTTTCCTAAGGAGGTAGACGAACAGTTGATGATCAGCCTGGATGCGTGAGCGTCTGTGGCTTCGTGATCTCTTCGGCTTGATGGCTTTTCCAAGAGGCTCTCGGTGCCTTTATATAGTGCAAAGACAGAATCTTATTGTTGAAAACTTGGTAAAATATAGCTTGGATTCACACCAGAAAATCTTGCCTTCCAATTCCACAAAAGTGCGGCGGATCCGTGGCCCAAGGGTGGGTTTGGCCGCGGATCCGCGCTCAATGGATGAGATTTTTTGATCAATTTTCTTTGGCTCTCTGATTTTGACATTTGGCAATCCTAGGCATCTTTAGAATTCAGAAATCTTCTCTCGGTTGCTTCCAGACTTGGTCTCCAAGTTTTGCTTCTTAATTTGGCAAGTTTTCTTCAACAAATTGATTTGTTTGTTAAATCCTGCACAACAACTTGGAAATCTTTTGCACAACAACTCAAATAATATTTAGTAGACTTTGTTCTACTAGGATTAGGTCAATGAATTTATTTGCATACACTTTCCTACCAAATGATAATTAAAATATATTAACACATGGAAAATGGTGCTTTTACACATAAACCCTCATATGTATAATATATTATAATAAAGTCCTTTTTTAATATGAAAATGGTAGGAAAAATGTAATACAAATGTGCAGTTTTATCAACTGAACAAATACCCCCAAACTTATCTTTGATCGTCCCGAGCAAACTAGTTTATTCAAGAGAAGGAGAAAAAGAAAGGAGAAAGCTAAGCACACTTTCGTAGGCAGACACGATTGCACTGAGCACGTGCAACAAGCCGTTAAACCTCTAGGTGTCCCTAGTAGGAGGAGTGTTGTCTCCTGAGGGTTTTCAGCGGATTACACCCACAAAATCCTATAAAAAAAGAGAGACGGTGAAATTTACATATAAAGACAAGAACCATAAAAGAAATACTTTGAAAAGAAGAGTTTCCAACTATACTAGCTTTTCAGTTGTCATGAGCCCTATCTTAATAGTCATGAAAAAATGTTAGAAATCACATCATCCCTCAATAAAACATTGTCTTTATTCTTCATTCCTACCTTTCATCCAAACATTGATCATATAACCCCACGTGTGTGTAAAGAACATCCCTACACTCGGAGAATTCAATTCAAGCTATCATACTCTTGTCCATCTACCTCAGTACTTTTTAATTTGATGAATACTTAGATTTGCTCACACATTTTCATGCGACCGTTAATACTTATTGAGGTACTAACCGACCGATTACTCATGTGCTTGCTGATTTGGTGATAATATTTTCCTCGTCTTGCACCACCTAAGGCTTAGCAGTGACTCCCAGACCAGTTGGCCTTAGGGCACTAGGTGAAGAGGCACCCTCGCTATATTTTTTTATTGCTGCCTTGGCGATAACAAAACCAGTGTTCATTTTTTTTTTCTTTTCACCATTTTTATATTTTCTTCATTTTTTTTATTTTTTCATTTCCTTCATACTTTGGCTTTTAGACAAGAGCATTTCAAGGTATCCTCTACTATCCCGAGTTTCAAGACGTGTGTAAGTGCATATAGTAGGGTATCAACATTCAAATGTTCGGCTTCCAGAATAGAAACTATTTTTCAGACTTATTTTTATCCTCAGATTAGTGACTTCCTTCATTTTACTAACCCTTGGGACAACAGCTCATAACTACTTATTACCAGTTCGTGTAAGAAAACTTCTAATTTTCTTGGTTTTCTTAAACTATTCCTATCTTTTGGATGTAATTTTTCACTTTCTACTCTTTTGTTATAAAAGAAAAAAAATTTAAAATTTTTGAAATGTTGTCCTTATGCAAAATATGATGCAAATTGATGTGTAAATAAGCACAAACCTCCCCCAAACCTGTTTACAGCAGTGTCCTCACTGATGTCATCCATTAAGCAAAAATAACCTGTAGACTTGGGAGGAAATTATTAATGGGGGCAACAATATATGAAAGTGAAAATCCTCCCCTAAACGTATTTTAGGCTCACAATTTTGTAAAAATCATTTTCTTTCAAGAGCCAAAATATACCACCCCTCCCTCAAACTTGAGTTAAACATTTTTAATCTTTTAAAATCACATGAGGGGGTCAAGGTTATTGGTCAATGCCAAGCTTTGCAAAGACCGAAGGTCAATACCAACCATTCAAAAATTTTATCGATGAAGCACCAAGGTTGGTGGAATAACATGTCACCTATTGATGTGAAGAAGTGGGGAGGTGACAAGAGGTGTATTGGAAAAGGATTGCGTCTCAATTTGGAGAGACGACACAGTGATAGTAATGATGGATGACTCGCATTGTCATGATTGTCCAAAAGAGGGGGTGGAGGTCCAATTTCTTCATCTTGGAGTTGATTCATCTCAACACCCGTGTCTTGTAAAAATGCGAGTTCATCAGCGAAAATTTCCTCAAAGCTTTCATCGATACCCCGAAAAATAATGTCATCAGAAAAAATGGGGTGATCGTCAGACTCAATATAAAGCTCCTCATTAGATGTTGACCCGGACAACTCGGTGGAAGAGTAAATGGTTGGGTGATTGGTGGAAGAACATGTCACCTATTGATGTGAAGAAGTGGGGAGGTGACAAGAGGTGTATTGGAAAAGGATTGCGTCTCAATTTGGAGAGACGACACAGTGATAGTAATGATGGATGACTCGCATTGTCATGATTGTCCAAAAGAGGGGGTGGAGGTCCAATTTCTTCATCTTGGAGTTGATTCATCTCAACACCCGTGTCTTGTAAAAATGCGAGTTCATCAGCGAAAATTTCCTCAAAGCTTTCATCGATACCCCGAAAACGGCGCCATTTGATTGATACGAAAAAGTGTTTTTGTAGTTAACCGCAATCAATAACGGTGTCGCGTGTAGCTAGACCGAGATGAGTACGGGTTGTCCTCTGGGAAACGTGGAACCTTTTACTTTTACTTTAGATGTGTTGAGAAAGAGAGGAGAGATAAAAAATTTTATAGAATGGTTTCTAGATCTACGTTAACAAGAATGTAAAATATAGATCTAGATTATTTTCAAGATGTAGTTAATATAATAAGAGGGCTTGTAGGGCTCGTTAGGATTTAGTAGTTATGGACGATTAATTAAAAGTTACCCTTTTTATCCATTAATAGATTTAGAACTAGAACGACGGTGATGCGTGTAGATTAGGGTTTCTGGAGGGAAAAGGAATCCCACTCTTAACCCTTATCTCGACACGGAACTCCGTTCATATCTAGCCTTTACCAAAACAATCATTAATCTAATCTCTAATCGCGGTCGGAACTAACAAAGAATTGCTAGCGCGCCCGATTAGAATGTTAATGATTCTTTTGATAAAGTTCCTAAACTTTATAGGACTTAAAAAGGGTTTAGTTATTTTCATCATCCATTAGCCTACCCTAATCCTACGAACCCTAACAAGCGGAGAATTACTCGCGCATGTTGGGAAAAGAAGATGAAAAGATAGAGAGGGAAAACATAATGTAAAATGCAAAAGAATTAAATAAAATAACTACCTTTATTAATCAACTGAACAATCTACACTTTTATTCCGTAGAAAATGATTACAAACTAGTTGTTTCTCGATCTTTCCTAAGGAGGTAGACGAACAGTTGATGATCAGCCTGGATGCGTGAGCGTCTGTGGCTTCGTGATCTCTTCGGCTTGATGGCTTTTCCAAGAGGCTCTCGGTGCCTTTATATAGTGCAAAGACAGAATCTTATTATTGAAAACTTGGTAAAATATAGCTTGGATTCACACCAGAAAATCTTGCCTTCCAATTCCACAAAAGTGCGGCGGATCCGCGGCCCAAGGGTGGGTTTGGCCGCGGATCCGCGCTCAATGGATGAGATTTTTTGATCAATTTTCTTTGGCTCTCTGATTTTGACATTTGGCAATCCTAGGCATCTTTAGAATTCAGAAATCTTCTCTCGGTTGCTTCCAGACTTGGTCTCCAAGTTTTGCTTCTTAATTTGGCAAGTTTTCTTCAACAAATTGATTTATTTGTTAAATCCTGCACAACAACTTGGAAATCTTTTGCACAACAACTCAAATAATATTTAGTAGAATTTGTTCTACTAGGATTAGGTCAATGAATTTATTTGCATACACTTTCCTACCAAATGATAATTAAAATATATTAACACATGGAAAATGGTGCTTTTACACATAAACCCTCATATGAATAATATATTATAATAAAGTCCTTTTTTAATATGAAAATGGTAGGAAAAATGTAATACAAATGTGCAGTTTTATCAACTGAACACACCCTACTGAGCCTGTCAGTGATAATATCCGTACAGTCCGGTCCGTTCGTCTATGAGTATCGCATGGCGGGCCTAGGGGGTTGGTAAAAGTCAGACCCCCAAAAGCGGTACAAGTCGTGTCGGAGTGTAGCCCAGAACACCCTGAGATACTACTGGAATTCCTACCAGTAAATCTCCTGCCTCGGCCGAGGGATTTGTGTAATGGCTCTCCTAGACACAGCGCGACCTCAACCCCAATACCGCGAGAGACGAACCCCTGCAGATCCGCTCACTGCCTCCATGTGGCTCGGGACTGTACCCAACTAAAACCTATTTGCACGACTCCTTTGAGCCGTGGTAGGGTAGTAATCAAAGTACAGTGGGAACTCACATGAGATAAATGACGATCTCAGGTCGATGAACTAACCTGTACACATGTCACTAGGGAACTGCTATCTGACGTCAGGTTTAAGACCAACTAGCATGTTCCCGGCGAGTCCTGTCCGGTGTACTCATAACCCAATGAGCACATGTATACATCTTAGGTGAACCAACTGACACCAGTGGCTTGTGAGACCTGCCACCGCCCCTCGTCGGGGTCTCGACTGTATACACTAGTCTACTCTGGAGTATCGATGCCCTGTCTCAAAACTCCCACGACTAGGGACCTTTTAAGGATGTGCTTATAAACCCCAGCTCCCACGTATATGATCGCCATTATACTGCTGGCCGTCAAGCAAGAATCCTAAGGGCTCTATCAACGCGCAATAGTGACCGGTAAGGTCACCTAAAGCAGTACACGATGATAAAGATAAACCAGATAGCATATTATCATCTTGAGTAAGACTGTCCTACCGGTATAGGTCCTCCCTCAATCATTGCAATCTCGTGCCTGTGATCCAATAATTGACTCTGAGGGCACTATCTCCAACAATCTCCCACTTGCACTCAAGGCTAATTATTGCGATGTCGCATACTCACAGCCTGTATGATACCGAACACCCAACTCCTCTACTAATCAGTCTCACAAAACCTGTTTGCGAAACTAATTCGTTCAAGGAATAGCCTCAGTGAGTGGATCCGCTCAGATGTTTCTTTCTATGTCTCTTTTTATCTCATGTTCGCGGAGAAAGCCATCTCCCGAAATGAGCAATACCTGTCTTAGAATATGTCTGGATATCTGATGGGACCTAGCTCATAAATAAACTCCAAATCCAAACTTCTTAGACTGTATCGTCAACTGAACTTAATCAGTATCCTGTCCCATGCCTCCCTCAGTATCCGCTTGGACCTCCTGTCCAAACTACTGCCCCTCGTCAGAGGGAAAACTATAACTCTGACAGTCACTCTATCATCCAGGTCACCTTAGAAGCATGGAATGATAACTGTCTCCCGAATGAGGCCGTCGTTATCATATCCCTAGAACATTCTCTTATGTTCTAAAACTGCTTCCGATCGTTTCTCCAGGATTGGATTAATATCAACTTATTGCATCTACTGTAAAAACAACATCTGGTGTGGTACTTGACATCTCATGATTGACTCAATTGCCTAAGAAAGTGATCTGCCAATCATGCACATCCCTCTCCCCTTTAGTCTGTAAGACACCTTAGAGAGGGTGACTCCATCACCTGCAGGTACACTACCGTGCCAGGATTCGTCCATTCTAAAGCACCTTTAGAATGCTGTCTAAGTACCCAGATTGGGAAACTACCCAAATCTAGATCTAAAATCATAGATCCAGTTACCAGAATGTCTGATATTATATCTATATCCTATGTGGAGAAATCACTGTGTGACAACCAAAGTATAACCGATCGTAGTATAGGAACTTCACTTCCTACTATGAGTATGTCATCCAAATACCAGGACATCACACCCTACTACCTTCTTAACAGATCCATCCCCTATTCTGATGAAGTCAAACCTATGACTGTCACATCAGAAATAGATGATCTATCTCAGCTATATCTGCTTTAGTCTACAAATAGACATAAGCCACTTGTCCACTATACTTTCGCTGCTCCCACTGACTACGACAACCCTTTGGCAGAGTCATATACACGTACACTTCTGAAGCCAGTTCAGAACGACGCTATACTCATCCTCCTGCCGGGTCTCATAGCCTGGAACAATAGTAGTGTCAAGTCCGGGTAAACAAGAACCTCTCTGTCACCGTCCTTGAGGCTACTGGAGTACCTCTCGGGTGCCTGAAGTTACCCACCATATCTACAGAGTGGCCAATGGAATGTCAAACCAGATTGAATCTATAGGTTCTTATCAAATTTTCAGTAATCGTTTGTGGTTCTGGAATCACTTCCAGTTTTACCATACTCCCACTACTGTTTTCTGAAAAATCCATTTTACTTAAAACTGTGGCGAGTCTAGAACAATATCACTATTGATCTTCCAGATGGTAGAAAGTCAACCCTCATCATAGCCTGGGTCAACCCACAAACATCCATTACAGAAACGTGCCTTGAGTTGTCCAGAGTCTGGTTTTAAGCATAAGCTGGACAACTCCCCGTACCTTAACAATGTCAAGATACGAACTGTTCTATATCCAATACAGAAACAGAGGCACTGATTTAATTGAACCAGATTCAAATCATGCAGCTGTCTCCAGTGCATGCCAACTAAATGGAGAGAGGCCGATCGGCATTACTCAACTTAGGAGTACTTCAAATTATGAGTAACCTGAAAGAGAAGCATGTTCTCTTAATCATTACTATTAACTGAATACCATACACAAGTATCTACATCTTCGATCACCTTGAAGAATCCCGATACTTGCAACATCTGGTTCTCTATTTTACTCTTATACCTATAACTTCTCAAAACTCAAACCTTGTGTTTCTACGAAACACTTGTCTAAGAACTAGAGAAGTCATAAGTAAACAGAATATAGTACGAGGACCAACCCTCTGTCCTCATGGATACTGGACAACATACAATACTCTATATAAGTTCCTTGAGTTGAATAACTCAAACCCTGTGTGTCGTAGGTTGAAAACTGTACTATGGTTATGAAGAATTACACCGCTGTTTAATCCTCCTTACCTAACCATCCACTGATATAGGTAAATGTCACGGACATAATTTCAAGAAGGTATATCTCACTCTATAAAAATAGACGTACAGATATATCAATTTGAAATTGGTGCATAACAATGGATATTCAAAACCAAATAATTGCCGTCCGGCAAACAACCCAGGCGATTTTCTTAAATGTCACCAATTACAACGAATTCCGATATAATGAGGATGATCACCTAATTCCCAATGACTTACTCCCACTCATCATCTGTAAAACCATACAGATGTGAGAATCATACCTGGTAAATACATACCCTGGAGCAAGTGTCAAATTGGGAAATCAGTTTTCTATTAACAGTACACAGTGAAATGTTTCGTAGGGGTATCCGAGTATTCCTAGTAATGCCTCTTCCATTATCAGATTCACAATTGTAACCGTATATTTCTTTGCCATCTCCACATCCCTTCATATGTCTTTAGTCATTACCTTCTGTACACCCTCTTAGGCTAAATGGTTTTCTTCCTTCCCCACCGTTCGGCACTAGCCTATGGTTTGGAAGAAGACTATCCAATAAGCATAATGGGTGTACTGTCCCAATCCTAGGAGCACTCGCAACCCGAGAGAAGGTAAAGATAAAAGACAACTGAATAAACCTTATTCCTATTTCTCCTAAACTAGAATCCATCCCCGAACTGGAACAAGTTCCTTTCGAGTTCGTATATAACCATACGACGGAGTATCCAAATAACTGTGGAACTTCGTAGTGATATGGAGTGTCGTGGAGAAATACAAAGGTGAAGTAGGAGTGGCGATGAAATACTTGGTTTGGTCGTGAATAGCAGTCGCAGTTTATTTTGCCCTCTTACTAATCCCTTTCTTTGTCTTTACTTAATACCTTCTGTACACCTTTTAGGCCAAATGGTTTTCTTCATTCCCTACCGTTTGGCACCTGCCTATGGTTTGGATGAAGACTATCCATTAAGCCTAATAGGTGTGTTATCCCCTAATCTAACGGGCACTCGCAACCTGAGAGAAGGTAAAAGGAAAAGACAACTGAATAGTCCTATTCGTTTTCTCCAGAACTGGAAACCATCCTCGAATAAATTCCTTCGAGTTCGTATATAACCATACGATGGTTTTATCCAATGGAAGTGGACGTTCGTAATAATACGGGGTGTCCTGGAGAAAAGGGTAAAAGTAAGAGTGACAATGAGGTATGCAACTCAGACAATCCAAAAGCCAGTGTTTAAGAAGGTTCGGTCAACTTGGTCACTGAGTCATAGTCTAGGGTCGGGTCATGGTCGCTGCCAAAGAGAGAGAGAAAAGAAACACTCAGCGTGCACTCTAACCTAGATCAGAATGGTTACCAATTTATCTAATCAGGAAACCTCCCACTGTAACCTCAAATTCTCCTCCAAACCTGAAAGAAGAATTAGTCGGGATCACCCGAGGAGTAAACCAACTCATCAGTGGGAATCGGGATCCAACTATCATCGCATGATAACGTGATGGAATCCACTCACGTTATCACACTCCAGAAGGTATGCGCATATCTGGCAAGTTTCAGTTTCTTTAGAAACTCCCGATGTGATTTTTACCCCTAGGAACCAAGTGACCTTGACACAGTCAACAAATCAAAGAGTCCTAGTAAAGTTCAACCCGTCATTATCCTGGATTGCATTAAACCCACCCGTACAAGCCCTTGACACAGTCAACAAGGACGCACGACTTTCCTAACCAATCCCATTAATATGCCACAAACGAACACTGCTTAGCTACCGTACACTACGCCTTGACACGGTCAACAAACGCAACACGAATACTAAGTAATGCTTGTAAGAAATGACGGAGGGCTACGTCTAGTTTTTGGCGAAAAACTTTTAACGTAATGAACTTGATATCTTTGAAGGAACTGCATAGCTTTTTATAAAAATATAGCGACGAGAACCTTTGCTAAAGAGGTCACTCCCGGTGAAGGGATCTCGGCTCTTTCCCCGTAGAATGAGGTGCAGGATATTCCCACTGAATACCACGATGCAAAGCAAAAGTAATCGACTATAGTGAAGTTATTGCCCTGACGCAAACTTCTGTCCAAGAGGTCACTCCCGGTGAAGGGATCTCGGCCCTTACCTCGTCGACTGAGGTGCTGGATATTCCAACTGAATATCACTGTGCAAAACAAAAGAGAACGCCCTTGCAATAACAGCTTTTTGAAAAATGTTCCAACAACATCAGAATAGGTTTGTTTAGCTTGCATTGATCCGAATCAACGCAGTCCCATCAATTGATCACACAAATAAAGAACGAAAATAATGATGTACGTATATGCCATCCGCATTCGCCACTGGGTCCCGTCATTACCCGTTAGGTTACTTAACTAACGACAGAGCGGGGACTGGACTAGCGCGGATGCAAAACATATACAACATCTACTAGTATATATATCAATATATAATATTCGCTCAAGGCGTGATAAAATGCAACATCACAGAAATGTAATAAGCATCATAGAACAATACAGATATCTGGGATCCCCGGGTTTCATAGAGCCGCTACTAAAACCCGACGTTCCCCTGGTCGTGTGGATAGCCTGTGCAATGAAATCCTAGACCCCTATGGGCGCGGCAAGTTACCCGCCAAAACCTGAAGCGAGGTAGCCCCCTTCAGCAACGTAAATGGACCACCCAGCACTTCAGGGAATCCGGTAACTTGGGCACCCCTTCTTGGGTCAACCTGTACCCTCTACGAGTGCGGCGAATAGCCCGCCAATTCTAGAGTGAAACCCCCTCCGTCTCAAAGCCATGAGATGCGGGCTCTTTGCCTTCTAGAACCCGGCTATCCGTGCACCCCACCTTGGGGTAATCCTAGTACAGAAAGTAAAATATACATACAACGGGTACATCGACCTCAGCCCGGTCGTGCCCCAAAAGAATAATATACAAACAGGCAGTGACGGCAGTCCACATGTCGAACGCTCGCCCCGCAATATCAAATGTACATAATAAACCAAACTGTACTACCATTGCATCCAGGCTATCCACCATGACAATCCGCAACATCACAGCACAACACAGAATATCAACGTGAATGTCACGTTCGCAAATCCGTCTAAAAGGCCTATAGCAGTTAGACATGATTTACTGATCAAATGACATTCACGGTCGCAGATATAATGTAAATTCTGTGAACTAACATGTTTAAAATTTTCGATCGACTAAATTTACCGAAGTGGGCCCCAAGCACAACTGTAGCACTCAAAGAAAATCTGGGCCCAAAAAGAACATACCAAAAACCCTATTTCCATGTCAGAAGCCCACTGTGAAAATTTGGTGCAGTTTGGCCACAGAACGGCGGCGGATCCGCGGCCAAAACCTGGTTTTGGCAGCTGATCTGCCGCGCTACAGTAACATCAGCTTACCAAATTTTCACAGAATTCATAAAAATCCCTGCACGTAATTTTCCAATGTACCAAATAATTTTTAGAGCACAAAAAAATTCGACAGAAAGTACGACATGGAAACGTGGTTTTTGGAAAATCCGTTCGATCGAACGTGTAAACACGTTAGAGAAAGCTAGACTAGGTTAATGGCGTGGATCTGATACCATGTTAGTGCACGGCAGCGCCCCGGCCGTCTTTCCGAGGCCAAAATACGGAAACAAAATTTTTTCTTAACTTTAAACCGGCGCTACCGCGGACTATAAAACCCGGATCGGACCATTAACCTACTACTATCTAAGTGAAGAAAGGGTAGAGAGATATACCGAGCGATCCGTATCCTTCGGTCTTCTCGTCGTAGTCCCGATCTCTGTTCACATCATAATATTGCAATTCATACGCCCCATTTTTGTGCAATTTATAAGTAAACAGGTGCTTTTGACGATCGTTTGTTACATAATACAGGATACAGACTTTTGAAGCAAATACAGTGAAAAAGACAAAGATGATACAGGAAATGGACTTTTGACCAACCAGCACACTGATCCTACTCAAGCCGAGACGAACGTCAAGTGAAACGGTCAAAAAGATCCTTACGAGTTTCACTGAGAATCTGAAGAATAACAAAAAGCCCAACAGAGAAAAGCACAGTGAAAACAGAGAGCCCAAGACAAGATCAACCAAGCACAGAAAGTTGGAGGCCCAACACCACCATAGGGCCGCGGATCCGCGGCCCAAGCCAGTATCTGCCGCGGATCCGCGGCCGTCTAGTGCCCGGGTCGGTGGAAAATTCTTCTGTTGCTGAGACGGTTCTGGTGTTGTGATTTTTAGGGGGTAAATCAGTAAAGTCATGTCTACGAGAGTCTGTAACCCTAGCTTCACTAGTTACTTATAAATTGTAATCTAGATCTAAAAAATGGATGCCTCTTTATATTCAATAAAAGTGAGATTTGTTGGAGGAATCAAGAGCATCATCTTCTTCTTGTAAGTCTTTAGTTTATTTAATTTCTGCCTTAGTATAATTGTTTGCTTGCCCTAGGAATCATTTAATTGCCAGTTAGCTAATTTCTAAATCTGTCGTAAGATAACTATTTAAAACATAAAACACAAAAAAAATGTTTCTTACTTATAATTCCCTAATGTGCGAGTAAAAATTCTCGCTCGTTAGGGTTAGGAACAAGGGAGTGAGTGAGAGACGGATGTCTCTCACCTCCTTCAATGTCAACTTATTTTTAAACGAAACCTTCATGCACACATATACGATCCGCCCCCTATGGCACCCTACCTATAAGGTAACGGTGTTCCGTAGTATAAAAGGCCGGACTTATATGATGTCCATGAAGCTCACATCAATGAATAAGAAAAGACGGACAAGGATCTAGAGGAAGAAACTTTGTTTCTTCCCGATCATCCTAATCCCTTTTCCTATTGATTGTTGTGACTTTCCTAAAAGCTTAAATCACGACATTGAAAGAGGTGAACACATCGATCTCAACACACTTACCTTCGACCTAACCCTAATGAGTTCTTTCTAATCACATAAATTAGTCTTAAACTCAATCGATAAAAAAACCAAACAACGATTTGAATCAACTCGTTATAACACAAAATCAGAAACTAACACATCCCTGCGGATCGACCCGTATTCACCGGCTAGCTGCAAAGCGACGCCGTTTCTGATTACTGTAAACTACAAATTTTTTGATTAATCAATCTCCCCGCGGAATCTCCGATCTTCATCTCCTCGTCGGAAGGGCACCACATCTCCGGGTTCTTTTATGGGCTCCCACCTCTGGACCGAGGCAACTCGGGCATGAAGTTGGTGAGTCGACGTGTCCAAGAATGTTGTAGGCTAAGTGTAGCGTGGTTTGTCTCAAAGGGTTATGTGAAGTTGCCTTTAGAATGGAGGAATGAACTATGGAGATGAACAAGAATTTTTGGTTGCAAACAAAATGAGATCAACATTTTCCCCCCACCCATAAAAATTGGACAAACCCCTCCCTCTAATGGCCGGCCCCTTACTAGAATGATGGGAGAGAGTGAGCAAAAATAATGCAAGAGAGAGAAAAGAGTGATGATGAGAAGAAATGATCACAAACAAAGTCCAACACTCCATCAACCATCATATCTCCAAAAGTCAAGCAATCATGAAGAAAGAAGTCAAATGATGGTGGAATCATCATGAAGCAATAATTTACAAAGACCACCCTCCACAATGCTAATTTGCACATTTGCAAATAAGCCCTCCTCCACCAATTTTCAGCCAAAGAAAGAAACAAAGGAAAATGGCCGAAACGGAATGCAAACAGGCAACTTCAAAAAACTGATCCCGTAATAAATTACAGGAAAACCCCGCGAGTGTATATACATACCCGCATTTGTATTCTGACCGAATACAAATGCAATGAGACAAAATCTACACTGTACAATACTAGGATCCGGCTTAAACCAAAGCCCGCTAGTATTATCCGTCCGATCATGATCCATGCAATACCGCACGTATATGATTGAACCCTGCCATATCTCCATATGACCTCTACAGCGTTTTGCCCGAAACTTGAGAAACGGTCTGTGGGGGACTCTAAAGACTCGTCAATACTTTGGCTGTGGATTTAACCACTAGCACGTCAGAGGTATTATCCATACGTAACGGGCTACCAGGTATTGACCAAAAGGGACGTCGATGAGCGAACTCATCTTGACACCCTTCTGAGCCTGTCAGTGACAATATCCGTACAGTCCAGTCCGTTCGTCTATGAGTATCGCATGGCGGGCATAGGGGGTTGGTAAAAGTCAGACCCCCAAAAGCGGTACAAGTCGTGTCGGAGTGTAGCCCAGAACACCCTGAGACACTACTGGAATGCCTACCAGTAAATCTCCTGCCTCGGCCGAGGTCTTTGTCTAATGGCTCTCCTAGACACAGCGCGACCTCACCCCCAATACCGGGAGAGACGAACCCCTGCAGATCCGCTCACTGCCTCCATGTGGCTCGGGACTGTACCCAACTAAAACCTGTTTGCACGACTCCTTTGAGCCGTGGTAGGGTAGTAATCAAAGTACAGTGGGAACTCACACGAGACAAATGACGATCTCAGGTCGATGAACTAACATGTACACATGTTACCAGGGAACTGCTATCTGACGTCAGGTATAAGACCAACTAGCATGTTCCCGGCGAGTCCTGTCCGGTGTAATCATAACCCAATGAGCACCTGTATACATCTTAGGTGAACCAACTGACACCAGTGGCTTGTGAGACCAGCCACCGCCCCTCGTCGGGGTCTCGACTGTATACACTAGTCTACTCTGGAGTATCGATGCCCTGTCTCGAAACTCCCATGACTAGGGACCTTTTAAGGATATGCTTATAGACCTCAGCTCCCACGTATATGATCGCCATCATACTGCTGGTCATCAAGCAAGAATCCTAAGGGCTCTATCAACGCGCAATAGTGACCTGTAAGGTCACCTAAAGCAGTACACGATGATAAAGATAAACCAGATAGCATACTATCATCTTGAGTAAGACTGTCCTACCGATATAGGTCCTCCTTCAATCATTGCAATCATGTGCCTGTGATCCAATAATTGACTCTGAGGGCACTATCTCCAACATGAATCACGCAACGTCTAAAGGCGTAACGGAATTCAAGTAAGCTGAAATCCAGAAATCTAAACCTTTTAAGAAAAATAAAGGAGGTGAGGTTTTGAAATAAAGGTATAATGACATCAAGTTTTCTTGATGCATAGAAAAGAAACATGAATGATGCAAGTGAAATTTACTAGTTTGAAAACATGTTTCGTCTTTTAAAAAATTTGGCAGCACCTCCTTTGTATATTTTGATCCAAAACCATAAATACATAATAATGATAAAAGCATCCCCGAGCGGGAGCTAGCTTTTCGCCAAACGGCGGATCACAACCACGCAAAACAGTATAAATAAATATACGACGCCCCAACGGCGAAGTTCACCACAAAAAGATAAATAAAAAGAAAGACATCAAAACCACAAGTAGCGAAAAACCCCTCGCTCTAAGTCTCGCAACCACAATCTCACTAAGTCTCATTACTTATACAATTTACTAATTTTGATTGATGGAGTTAACTAGATACAATATGAAATGTAGATACAAGAGTGGGAATGATACAAATGTCCCACCTACCAATGCAAAACACCCGAATGCAACTGTGTGCCAGCGAAGCCGCTACTGGTCCAAGCGGTCAACCTGCAAGAACTGTGGCACAACGGGGGTGAGTTGCCAACTCATGAGTAGAAAAATATCAACAGATAGAAATCGAATAAATAACGTCTCCTAGGTGAACTATATCATAAAGGTAATACTATGATATCTAGGGTGACCGGGTCTGTAAATGTGCCAACAAGATAGTCAATGCCTATAAGCATGCGGATAACATCCAACAGTAATAATCAATGCATATATGCATGTGGACCTCGTCCACCCATATAATCAATGTATGTATGCATGTGGATCCCATCCAACCAGGTAATCATTGTATGTATGCATGTGGATCTCATCCAACTATAATCAATGTATGTATGCATGTGGATCTCGTCCAACCAGGTAATCAGTGTATGTATGCATGCAAGTATGAGGATATAAATCAACGGTGTCCCTCGCGACACATCAAAATCATGGAACCTGGGTGTCCAACATCGACACCCGAAAACATCATGAAACCCATGTCCAGCATCAACACGTAAATCCTCATATATCGGGCTCCATCTGTCCGAATTGGCCCACGGGCTCCGTCAGTCCGGATCGGCCCATATCATCTCTCGACTCCGGTCGGTATCCTCCGGATATCCGCCGAGCCCAAATATTATCACCGGTAAGTAGTAATCCCTCTGCCAGGCTCACCGTCTACTGCATAGCGATCCGTTCCCGCCCGGGGTACCATACCGGGTCCACCATGTACCCGTAATCGGCCTCATCCGCCTCCTCGAATCGGGTTTCACATGTCGCTCTCAGCACCGAGAAAACACATGGTGGACGCACTGAAATATCATATTAAGAAAAACCGGGTTTTAAAATAACACATAATCTCTTTTGAAATGTCCACGGTTCTCAAATCCAGAAATCTCATGAAAACAACATATCTCAATGCGAAAAATAATAGAACATGATGTATGCGACATATAAGAGAAATGCGAGCATATCCGTGTTAGTTGTATGTATGCCCTAGAGGCCAGTATTGTACAGATGATGTATAAAATATTGGATGCTTGGACATATATAAAGAGGACTTTCTTGCTCGACATGATAGTATGCTATCTGGTTGCTCTTTACTTTAACATGTATACTTGTCTCTTTATACTGTCTTATAGTTACATGTTGGTAAAGCCCTTAGGATGAGTACTTGACTACCTGGACTATGATGCGGATCATACTAGTGGGGACATGGTAGTCTACAAGTACATCCTTCAAGGTCCCTAGTCGTGGGTGTATCGAGACGGGGCATCGATATACCAGTGTAGACTAGCGTATACGCTTCTCGACCCATGAGACGGACGATGGATGATCCCATATCCATTAGTGTTTGACATCAGAGATGGTATATGGGTTCTCAGTAGAGACTGGGTATACTGGACAGACTCGCCGAGAACTCCCAGATGGTATTACACCTCATGTCAGATGCCAATTCTCTGGTGACACTTGTGCAGGTTAGTCTGTAGACCCGAGATTGTCATAGAGTCTTGTGTGATTCCCACTATGCTTTGATTTCCACCTTACCACATCCATGAGGGCGTGCAAAACGGTGGTTTTTGGGTACATTCCCAAGTCACATGGAGGCAATGAGCGATGGGAGGGGTTTCGTCTCTCCCGGTATTGGGGGTTGATGTTGCGCTGTGCTCGATTGGCCGTAACAGGGAAGTCCCTAGCCAGGGCTGATTTAGAGATTTACTGGTTAGTGTTACCAGTAGTTTCTCGACCCGTTATGAGCCTCACATCGGCACGACTTATCGGTTATTGGGGTCTGACGTTTACCACCCCTAGACTTGATATGAGACATATCAGACGAGGAGACCGGACTGTACGGGAAGTGTTACCGGCAGGGTTTTACAGGAGTTGGAGCGGGCTTGCTTGCTGATATTCTGATCGCTCAATACCCGGGTAGCCGTTACGTCCAGCTAGTACCGCTGACGGCTTGTGGGTTCTTGATGTGATCATCACCTACTGCCGGCGTATTGACGAGTCTTTAGAGTCCTACACAGAGGTTTTACTGGCTCAAGCAAAACGAAATAGGAGCACGCATGTGATATGTGCAGGACCGAGAATAATGCATGTATGTGATACCGTATTCTATTCTCGCGACTTTATGTATCATTCGGTTATATATGATATAGCCGGGTTATCGAATCAAGTGTTGATTCGATAAGTCGATACATTGGATGTTAGTCGGTTATATGAGATATGACTGGATTATTAAGTCAAGTGTTGATTTAATAATTAAGTGTATAATTGTATATTAGATATACTAGTTTACATTTACTAACAAATATTCACTTAGGGTTTTTTCTCACATGTACACATCTTTACTATATATATATGATATATATTTAAATGTGTTATATTTTTGTATCATGGTTGATGATACATCATCCATGGGTGTATGAGACTTACACTATGCTAATTTTTATTTTGGGTTTTTAATATTCAAAGTAATTACAAAATCAAGTGGAGGATTAGAAAATGCATGAAGCTTGTGGATGCATTGACTAATTCAACTTGAGTTTGTTTTTACTATGGATTTTTATTAACCCAACCATAACAATTAGCCTAGGGTTAAGTCTCTACAAGAGTTAATATATGATACTCACTCACCATGGTTAGTCTACTCACTTGATCATTATCCTCATCTCTTTCTTTAGTTCATCTTCTTCTTCTTTGTTCAAGAGAAAAAAAAGCTTGCTAGGGTTTGATCAAAAGTGAGAAAGCTTGTGAGAAATAAAATTCTAAAGAGAACCCACTTCCTATTTCTCCATCCTCTACTGGATTAGCACTTTAGTTAAGGATGTTTACTTCACTAATTCTCTAGTTAGTGAAGTAGTAGCTTGAGTCGGAATTCCCTCGACGTAGATCATTTTCGGCCTCGGAGACTTCAAGCAAGGTCGCATCTTTCGCCTCGTGAAGCCATGCAAGAGCCCGGGAGAACTTTGATTGCAGCGAAGGACTACGACATGGAGCTCTAGAAGTGAAGGACAGATCTACAAAGGTTGTATTTTGCATACCCTTAGTCTTAAAGTTGTTTACTTGCTATTTTCTTCTCCTAATCTCTAGTATACGATCTAGCTTAGGGTTGTTCGGCACATAAAAAATTTAATTTTGGCATGGTCAATTCCTTATGGAGCCTTGTTAGTGTGCCTAGTAACCCTACAATCCGTATATCATGCAACATGGAACAGTGATATGACATATTAAAGGAAAACCGCTCTTTTAAATGATTCCAATTTTTAAAATATAACATGCGGTTCTCGATTTTACAATAAAACCAGGTATCTATGTAGGCACAATATGTATATGCGTAGGTATAGAGGTACCAATGTGTATATGTGCCAATATGGGTATGCAATGTGCATATACGCAAGTATAGAGGTACCAATGTGTATATATGCCAATATGGGTATGCAATGTGCATATGCGCAAGTATGGATGCATCAATGTATATGTGCACCAATATGAATATACAATGTGTATGTGCGCAAATATGGATGTATCAATATATATGTGCACCAATATAAATATACAATGTGTATGTGCGCAAATATGGATGTATCAATGTATATGTGCACCAATATGAATATACAATGTGTATGTGCGCAAATATGGATGTATCAATGTATATGTGCACCAATATGAATATACAATGTGTATGTGTGCAAATAAGGATGTATCAATGTATATACGCAAGCAGGTTATACGAAGAGTCATATCATGATGCAGCAATCCTACTGTGTAGTGACATGGCAATTATCGATGATGAAGTGTGTGAGCCTACAGTCTGTGTGCGTGTAACATACGAATCATCGATAATGGTGCAGTGTACTATCACAGGTATAAGCAGTACAATGTGAATAACATGAATTCATCATAAGGTAAATCATATGCAAATGCTGACGGGTATACATATCTAACATGATCGAGTCGGTGAATCTATCAATCGGCATCCAGCCACACAATGACACGTACGGTATAATCCATCGTACGTCATCCTCTAGTCAAGGGTATGGATCAATCATCAAGTCAAACTCATCATGCACTGAAAATCATCGTACGGCGGCTTTAAGCTAAAAGGGATCCTATCATCCTATAAGACAAATAAGGGTACGGCCTAATATCACGTACGACCTCTCATCCATGATTCAAAACATTCTATATATGTATATATATCTATGTATCTATATCCCGGTTCACGTCCGCAATAATCTCATATCAGGGGACCAGCAGGGAGTAAATCATCTCGATCGACTCGCATCCGTATACCAACATATCATCATATCATCATATCCGTCTTATATTCTTTCATCGCATTTATATCTCTCATCAAGTTGAGTTTACATAAACATTCAATCTCTACTAAGTATAAGTATCTAATCTAACATACACACCCGAACCATACAATCAGATTTTTAAAGAAATGAATCGTAGTTTTGAAAATAGGGGTTACGGTGTTTTTAAGAAAAAGATATCATTTGAAAATCCATAACATCCCTCAAGGTATATGTTTAAAAGATACATACGATTCTTCGTTTTAGAAAAATGTATGGTCCGGATGACGCATCTACATCGACTATCTAGTCCTATAGTAACCTAAACGGCAATATCGTCAAACATCATCCTCAAATACTGTCATCGCATAATAGCCATATTATATCATTTCTAACTATCCTTAGCTTCTAATATAGCATCGCTAACTGTCCTTTATTTATAACCGTAGATTCCTAATCTAGGTTTCCTTAACCTTATTCTATAAATCAGTTTTCCATCAAACTTTGCGGGGGTGCTATACGCCATCCACCCGACTTCCCCCGTAGATATAGATCCACTCACCTTGCTTCTTGCTTGCCGAAGTCGATGACGCCATGCTCCGTCGCCTCGGAATCCACGCGAACGTACCTACAATAATAAACATTCGCAATACGTATTAAATAAAGGCGGAAAACCAAAACGGCACACGTTTCGCTCATAGGTTAAAACCTATAGCTTCGCGTGCAAAACACGACAATTAATCCTGGTCGTTGACATACAAACGCCACACAACGGAAACACAATACCAAATACCAAAATCAAGTCAAAACGAAGTCGTAAAACAATGCATCAACTCATGAAAATGGTCCCAGATTTTACCCTAAGCCAAATTGGTCAATTCTGCATATATAGAGGGTCTAATTTACATCTAAAGGGACCCCAGAACAAATACGAAGCCATTCCAACCTAGCCTGGCCGCAATTTGCGGCCAGGTTGAATAAATCTGCGGCCATGGTTCGCGGCCAGGTTGAATAAATCTGCGGCCATGGTTCAGTGGTTGGGGCTCAGGTCTTAGTGGTAGCTTCCTAGGCGCCTGCACGACTCCCAGTAATTGCTAAATTATTTCTAGTGCCCCCGGGTTGCTCCAGATTCCAAAATACCCTCACAATTCACACATTTATCCGATGTCGGGATTTCTAATTTCCGTGTTTTTGGTTTCTAAGCTCTGGTCCAGGTCAAGAATCACCTCACAAGTCTCCTTGACAGCCACAAAACATCACCAATTTAAAACAAACACTCAAACCCTTTACTAGGGGTTTCTAAGATCAAAATTCCACACACAATCAACCTCTAAACTACACAAGAATGCAAAGAAACTAAAATTAAACTAAAGGGAAGAATTTATACCTCTATTAGGCAACCCAAGAAAAACCCTCGATCCTTAAGGTTGTCAAAACCTAAATTTTCTTGGTCCAATGTGTAGATGAGAAGGAGATGGTCAATTTTAATGAAAGGGGTTTAGGGTTTTGGTGGAGTTTTTGAGGTGGGTCTCTAGGGGTGAAGTGGAGGGAGATGAAAATGAAGAGGAGAAGAAGAAATGAAATGGGGAAGGGTATGGGGCTGCTGCCTTCTCTCTCTCTCTCTCTCTCTCTCTCTCTCTTTTAATCTAACCCTCTCACTCTATTTTTACCTTTTTGCCCTTTTTCACCCTTTTCTCTTCTCTTTTAAAAACCAACCCATCAAATACCCAAAAAAACACAAGAAAACATGTAACCAAAATGCAACATGACATGGTGCACTAGCCATGAAAAACTGTAGAAACACGGATTTGGCTTAATCGCGATTAGCAGTGCACTAATCGGGTTTTTATCGAAACTGCATATAAAAATTTTAAAAATACCAAATCCTTTAAATATACTATTAATGAATAAATCATTTTAATTTCAATTTATTTCATAATTATTGGTATATATTTATACCCTTTTTCGAAAACCCCAATTTCGCAAATCGGGCAGTTTTCGGGAAAATTATTATTTTAATATTAAATTCCAAAAATAATATTTTATATTTTCTGAAATGTTACAATTATTCTTGACTCGCCACCTTTTTATAAAAGGAATTTTTTTGCAAAAGAAACTAGTGGGAGTGGCAGAACTGGAAGTGATTCCAGAACCACAAACGGTTACTGAAAATTTAGTAGAACCCGGAGATTCAATTGTGTAAGTCGATGTCACGCACCCCCACGCACTTGTGGGGAGGCGGAATTTACAAAAAACAATTTTTTCATACTATGCAACACCGACTAAACTTCAGGAACTTAACAGAAACCTTAACTAGCTATTTCTACTAGGAGGTTCTAACTACTATGAAAAGTGTTATACCTCCTTGTTAACAAGTCCTTCGGGTCTTCTTCTCCTCCTCCTCTTCTTTAGCTTCTCGAAGATCGGATCGCGCATGAAACGTCGGCCTCCTCATGTCGAAGATGATCCACCCGAGAGTCTATATATCAAGCTCCAACCTTTAAACCGATGTAACTAGGGTACCTAATTCGCTAAGCTAGGTAGCCTAGAAGATATAGAGTATCTAATGGAGTATTTTATCTCATGAGACCCTATGGTTCACAACTCATGTGAGGGTTAGGGTCTTAAGGAAGAAGGAGAGGAAAATATGGAGAGAGAAAGAAAATGAGCAAATAAGCAAGTCTAGAGGCAAGTGAAGAATGTCTCCTACACTTCACTCATTCAAGCATGTAATATTTTCCAATTGAAAATATCAGCCATGCTTGAATAATGAGTCCAAACTAATAAACAAATGCAATGAGCCATGCTTCACCCCATGCCATGAATGTGTCCAATTTCCACCTCATTAATCTATTTCTCAAAATAGATAAACCAAATAATGAGGTATCCCCTTCTAGAAGCATGTCTTGTGAAATTATAAGAATGCCCTCACCGTATATACATACCCGTATTCGTATTCCGAAAAATACGAATACAATGAGATAATAATAATCCAATAATATAATACTAGGATACGGATTAAACCAAAGCTCACTAGTATTATCTGCCCGAAAGACATCCGTGTAGCCAGTATACGTATGTGATCGGAACCCTGCCATAAAACCATACGGCCTCCACATCGTTTTGCCCGAAGCAGGGATACCCTCTGTGTGGGGCACTAAAGACTCGACAGTACGCTGGCAGTGGGTTTAACCACAAGTCCGTCAATGGTACTAGCTGTACGTAACGGCTACCCAGGTATCTGTCGATAAGAAGGTCGATGAGCAAACTCATCCGAACTCCTAATGAGCCTATCTGTGACAATATCTGTACAGTCCAGTCTGTTTGTATAAGATACTTGTATATCGGGCCTAGTGGGATGGTAAACGTCAGACCCCTATCGGCGCAATAAGTCATGCCGGAGTAGAGCCCAATACACCCTAAGAAACTACTGGAGTACCTACCAATAAATCTCGATTGCCCTGGCCAGGGACTTTGTGTAATGGCTTTCCGAACACAGCACGATATCAACCCCCAATACCGGGAGAAACGAATCCTATCTAATCGCTACTGCCTCCAAATGCTTCGGGACTACACCCAACTACTACCTGTTTGCACGATTCCTTTGAGCCGTGGTAGGTTAGTAATCTAAGTGCAGTAAGAACATGCTTGAGACGAATATTGATATCAAGTCAACGGACTAACCTGTACTCATGCCACCCGGGAACTGCTACCTGACTATAGGTATAATACCAACCAGCAGTTCCCAACGAGTCCGTCCAGGTAACTCATAACCCAATGAGCACCTGTATACTATCTCCGGTACGACGTACCAATGGCTGTGGGACAGACCATCTCCCCTGCTGGGATGAGAAGCGTATACACTAGTCTACTCTGGAGTATCGATACCCTATCTCAATAATCCTACGACTAGGGACCTGTATAAGGATATGCTTAAAGACTACCCAGCCCCCACTAGTATGACTGTCATCACAATGCTGGTAGTCAAGCAAAGATCCTAAGGGCTCTACCAATATGTATAAGCGATATGCTAAAAGAAACACATGCACATATTGAGGTAGAATCAAACCAAGTAGCATACTACCATTTTGAGCAAGACTGTTATTATAACTGTGAATATCCCAAGTTTCCAATATGTAATATACAATCCAGTATGATACAATAATAGCCTCTAGGGCATATATCACTAACAAATTGGACTCGACAAATCTTAGCCACTCCGCAGATTTAGTAGGTGACCTCAGCCATTTGAGAGATACTTCGATTTTTGTTGGATATAGTGCCTTCAAAGAAATTATTATGATTGCAAGTAGACGGTTATGATAATTGAGAGAGGACTTATACAAGTAGAACAATCTTACTCTAAATGATAGTATACTATCTGGTTTGTCTTCATCATTGATGAAACCCATACTATTCTTGCTTGACTACCAGTATTATGATGGCGATCATATACGTGGAAGCTAGGTTATCCATAAGCACATCCTTAAATGTCCCTAGTCATGGGAGTATCGAGACTGGACATCGATATTCCGGCATAGACTAGTGTATAAGTTTCTAGACCCGGACGAGGGGCGGTGGCTGGTCTCATAAGCTATTGGTGTTGTGTCACCTAAGATAGTATACAGGTGCTCACTGGAGGTAAGTACACCGGACGGACTCGCCGAGAACTTTTAGAAGGTATTATATCTATCGTCAGACGGAAGTTCTCAGGTGGCATGCGTACATGTTAGTAGGTGACATCAGGCATCCGAGAGGTATTTCGGTTTTCTTATAGACGGTGACAGGGAGATCAACATCATGATAATGATGGACCTACTAGTTAACAGCGGGTCATAAGAAGTGGTAAATTCGAGGTGACCAGATATTTCGTATCCAAGATGGACTCTACGCACTTCAGCAAATTATGGATTTTGGAATTTGCTGGATGCTCCTGAAAGGGTAAAACCTACTAGGGGTAAGTAAATCTTTCGAGATCTGTGCAGGTGGAAAGGTACTAACCTAATAAGGCTAGACTTGTTGTAAAGAGTTTTCATCAAATACTCGTTGTGGATTGTGATGAGACATTTTACTTCAGTGTCTATGCTGAAGTCCATATGGATATGACTTGACACTGCTGATCTTAACTATGATATCTGGCAGGTGGATGACTATAACGTCATTCCAAATAGGAATTTGGAAGTGAACATATATATGACTCTGCTAAAGGGTTATCGTATTCAGTGGGAGCAGCGGAAGGTTTGCAAGTTGCTTATGTCTATTCATAGACTAAAGCATGAATAGCGGAGATGTATCATCTATTTAGATATGACAGTCAAGGTGATTGAATTCATCAAAACAATTGATGAACCTAGTAAGAAGGATGTAGGGAGTACTGTCCTGGGATTTGGATGACATACTCCAGATAGGAAGTGATGTTCCTATACTACACCCGGTTAAACTTTGGTTGTCATATAGTATTTTCTATACGTTGGATATGGATAATATATTAGGTGTTGGATATATGTATGCCCTAGAGGCCATTATTTGATAGTGATGTATTGACATGTATATGTATGTATGTATGTATGTATGTATGTATGTATGTATGTATTCAGAAGACTTTATTTCTCGACATGATAGTATGCTATCTGGTTACTCTTTATCTTAACATATTCACTTGATTGTGTATACTATTCATTTGGTACATGTTGATAAAGCCCTTAGGGTATTTGCTTGACTACTATGATTATGATGCAGATCATACTAGTGGGACATGTGTAGTTTATATGCATATCCTTAAATGTTCCTAGTCGTGGGTGTATCGAGACAGGGCATCGATATTTCAGAGTAGACTAGCGTATACATTTCTTGACCCATTTGATGGGCGATGGATGATCCCATATCCATTGGTGTTTGACATCAAAGATTGTATAGGGGAGCTCAGTGGAGACTGGGTACACTGAACGGACTTGCCGAGAACTCCTATATGGTATTATATCTATCGTCAGATAGCAGTTCTCAGGTGACACTTGTACATGTTAGTCTGTAGACCCGAGACCGTCATAGAGTCTTATGTGTTCTCCCACCGTACTTTGATTTCCACCCTACCATGGCTCTGTAGAGTCGTGCAAACAGGTGGCTTTTGGGTACAGTCCCGAGACACATGGAGGCAATGAGCGATAGGAGGGGTTTCGTTTCTCCCAGTATTGAGGGTTGATGTTGCGCTGTGCTCGATTGGCTATAACCGGAAGTCCCTGTCCAGGGATGATGAGATTTACTGATAAGTGTTATCAGTAGTTTCTCGATCTGTTATAGGCCACACATCGGCATGACTTACTGAGTTATTAGGGTCGACGATACCATCCCTAGACTCGATATGCAGCATATCTGACGAAGAGACCGGACTGTATGGTAAGTGTTGCAGGTTGGCTCTACGGGAGTTTTGACAGGTTCGCTTGTTGTTCTTCTGTTCGCTCAATACCTTGGAGCCGTTACGTGCAGCTAGTACCGCTGACGGTTTGTGGGTATGTGATATGATCACTGCCTACTGCTAGCGTATTGAAGAGTCTCAGAGTCCCACAAAGGGGTTTCCGAGCTCAGGCGAAACGATATGGGGCGCATATGGGGATATGTGCAGGAGCTTGATTAAATACGAGTATATGATACCGTATTTTAATCTGGCGTTTTTTATTGGTCAGGTCGTATGTGATATGACCGTATTATTAAATCAAGTGTTGATTTAATATGAATTAACCATTAGCTATTATTAAATCCTTTCTTCTTTTGTATGCATGCATGTATGTATGTTTATATTGATACGTATGCACACATGCATGTATACATGTGTCGTGGTTGATGATACATTGGAGATGGCTATGCTAGACTCACATGGAAACATTTATGATATTTTAATTATTGAGTTAATGGAAATTAGGAATTAATGCATGGTTGATATTTTCTTTCTACACACTTCTTAAAATATCTTATCTAACCATGGTTTCATTTCTAACCCTCCACTAACTCAACTACTAAAAATATCTAGATATTTTCATGCCATAGTTAAGAGTGAGTGTGACTCTCTCTCTCTCTCATATTATTATTTTCTTGTGCTTATCTCTTTTGAGCTCAAGCTAAGCCATGTTCATCTCCTTCCTCCAAGCTCTCTACATTTTTCTAATGAGTGAAAGAGAAAGAAAAAGAAAGGTTCATTAGTGAGAAAAATACCCACTTCACCAATCTATATTAGGCTAGCCCACTAGTGTAGGTTGTTTGCCTCACTTCTACTTAGGTCAAGTGAAGCAAGGAGCTTGAGTATAGGAACTCCGTGGTGGATCATTGTGGACTTCGAAGGCTTCAAGCGGTCCCGTTCAATCTTCGAGTAGAACTAAGGAGTCAAGGAGGAGAGGTCTACAAAGGTTGTATTTCTTTCCTCTTAGTATTATACACTTACTAGTATGTGATACTTGTTAGCTTTACCCTAATCCTCTAGTTCGATTCTAGGTTCGGTTTGGTTAGCACCTTAGATTTTTTAAAGTTGCATGTTTGATGCCTGCTAAAACCTGTAGGGTTCCTAGGCATACTAATGAGGTCTCACAAGGCATCAACCATGCCAATTTCAAATTTTACAAGTGCCGAGAAACCCTAATACGGATCGTTAACTAGATTTTAGGCGATAACTACAACTAGTAAACTACTTTACTAAGAAGTGAACGGAAATACAACCTTTGTAGATCCTATCCTCCACCTCCATAGCTCCGTGACGGTGTACCCTCGCTGCGATCATCGGATCCCGGACTCTAGCGTCAGCTTCATCGGAGAAATGGGCGGGCTAGGTCGTCGACTTCGATGCCGAAGATGATCTACGTCGAGGCAACACAAGATCAAGCTCCAACTTCACCAAGTCATGAAACTTGTGAAGAAAATACCCTATACTACTTGGCAAGAGGTAGAGGATGAAGAAATAGGAGGTGGGTTCACTTTAGAATTGGATTTCTCACTCTTTTTCTCAAGATGCCATTGTTGGTTGCAAGCTTCTTCATCTTGAAGAAGAAGAAGAAGAAGAAAAAAAGAATATAATGATAATCTCATAAGTATTTTCAAAATAGAAAATAATATGATAAGTATCATATTGCAACCATGGTTATGTGTAGAGAGTAAACTAAGGTTAGGTTTAATGGTTAGGTTAAGGCTAAGAGACAAAATGGTCAAAGCTTCAAAGCTTCATGAAGTTTCAATGTAAAACAAATGCAGCAACCATTTTGTTTCTTTCCAAAATGAAATAAATAAATAAATGAATAAATTAATTAAACAAAACCCTAACCATTTACTTAACCAAGGTTTAAACTAAACATACACACAAACATGCATGTATCATCAAACATGATACAAACAAGTGTACAAAAGTATATCACATATACAATGTGCACATCAAGTGAGAAAATCCATTTAAAGTGAACCAATACTAGTTAATGCAAAGTAATATATCAAATATATAATTATGCATTAAATCATTAAATCAACACTTGATTTAACGATCCGGTCATATCTCATATAACCGACTAATATCCAATGTATCGGCTTATCGAATCAATCCTTGAATCGATAACTAGATTATATCGCATACAACCATTCGATACATTCATCGCGAGAATAGAATACAGTATCACATACTGGTATTATTCTCGGTCCCGTACATATCTCATATGCGCTCCTATTTCGTTTCGCTTGAGCCAGGAAACCTCTGTGTAGGACTCTAAAGACTCGTCAATACGCCGGAAGTAGGTGATGATCATATCAAACACCCACAAGCCGCAAGCAGTCTGCTAAACATAACGGCCACCCGAGTATTGAGTGATTAGAAGATCGATGAGCAAGCCCGCTCATACTCCTGTGAATCCAACCAGTAACACTTACCGTACAGTCCGGTCTGTTCGTCTGATTATCTTGCCTAGGGGTGGTAAACGTCAGACCCCAATAACTCGATAAGTCATGTCGATATGAGGTCTATAACAGTTCGAGAAACTACTGGTAACACTTACCAGTAAATCTCAGCAACCCTGGCCAGGGATTTCCGGTTATAGCCAATCGAACACAGCGCAACATCAACTCCCTATACCGGGAGAGATGAATCCCCTCCTATCGCTCATTGCCTCCATGTGATTCGGGACTGTACCCAAAAGCCACCGTTTTGCACGCCCTCTTGGACGTGGTAAGGTGGAAATCAAAGCACAGTGGGAATCACACAAGACTCTATGACGATCTCGGGTCTACAGACTAACCTGTACCGGTGTCACCAGAGAACTGCCATCTGACGTGAGGTATAATACCATCTGAGAGTTCTCGGCAAGTCCGTCCAGTGTACCCAGTCTCTACTGAGCACCCGTATATCATCTCTGATGTCAAACACCAATGGATATGGGATCATCCATCGCCCATCTGTATGGGTCGAGAAGGTATACGCTAGTCTACTCTGGTATATCGATGCCTCGTCTCGATACACCCTCGACTAGGGACCTTGAAGGATGTACTTATGGACTACCATGTCCCTACTAGTATGATCCGCATCATAGTCCAGGTAGTCAAGTACACATCCTAAGGACTTTACCAACATGTAACAGAGAGACAATAAGTATACACATTAAGGTAAAGAGTAACCAGATAGCATACTATCATGTCGAGCAAGAAAGTCCTCCCTATATATGTCCCAGCATCCACTACAATATACATCCTATGTACAGTAATGGCCTCAAGGGCATACATATAACTAACAAAACCTAGTGAGGGTGCTAAGCAATCCCAACAGTGGTATCAGAGCCAAGCTAGAGTATTAGGCGTGACCTAGACGACGTTAAAGTGTTCGAACGAACATCGAATCCACCTCATTACATGCTCTCTGGAAATTTTTCAAAAGTTGGAATTTCTGGGTTTAAAAATATTCAGAAAATTGTGCAGGGTATTGTATAGACCCCCAAGTAAAACGACCCCCTAACTCGACCTAACGACCGCATAACCGTGGCCAAAACGTACTTTTGGCGGCGGTTCCGCGGCGCCGTTGGTGAGGCCAGGGACGTGCCTTCTTGTGTCGGTCCGTATGTGCTAATGGCACTGTCTAGGTATTTTTGAATCTGACTCAAGTGTTGAGTCCTCTAAGAATTTTGGGTGGTTGATCGATCGATCGAAAAGTTTAACATCGCGTAGTTTTTATGAATGTGATACAATATTTGGAATCTACACTAATTAGTTTTGAGAAAATTAATTGGTTGCTTGTAAATCTAACATTTTAGTCTCGTAAGATATCGAGAATCTTGTTGAATTACCCGATTTCTTTTGAAAATGTGTTTTCATTTTTGAGACTTAAATGTGAGATATACAGGGTTAGGCATGAAATCCGGGGTATGAGATATTCTAGGTTTATGATATCTAAAGAAAGTGATGATTCCAAATGTTGTAGTTTGACATTACTTTTCTGCGACCGTAAGTGTAATATGTAGTGTATCGCCGGTTTCGTTGCTATACATCAATGATAATTGGGATACGCATATTTACTTACGTTGATGACATGTGATGTAATGTGTTGCTGTGATATGTCATATTGGATCGTCGTGTTCTGAATAGCCGGGTTTTTTTTATGTGAGATGAGAGTTTTTTCTTTTCATTCATCTAAAATTCATTGTATGTAATATTCTTTTATTAGGGCACTTCCGGGTTGAGGATGATGTCACCATTAATGTATATTATTTACTTTTCTGTATTAGGATAGACCCTAGGTGGGGAGCACAAGTGACCGGGTTCTAGAGTCCAGTAAGAGGCCATCTCGAGGAGTGTTCATTTCAGAATTTTGTATTTTTATACCGCCCGTTCTTGATCGCATTTTATATAGGTAGGTGCTTTTAATCCGTATTTGCTGCATGTTAACAGATTACAGGTTTCCAGTCCAAAAGAACGCAAATCTGACAAAATCTCCACAGTTACGCCAAAATCCAGAACATCTGTCACAAACAGATAAAAGCCGGGTTCCATTATTAATCCAGTACCAGTTCAAAAGACAGGACGAAAATAGTCGTCATTTGTGACTAAATCAAGCGCGGGGCCCGAGGGAGATAGAAGTCAAAGGAGAGGAAAAATGAAGCAATCTTGGACTATGAAATCTGAAGATATTCTGGAAGACTTGTTGCAGTTTAAAGTTTTCAAACACAAGGGAAAATGAGTGCAAGACAAAAGACAGGAAAACGACAAATAGAGGCCACCTACCAGCCGCGGATCCGTAGCCAATAGTCCATTATGGCCGCGGAACCGCGGCGTACACGTGGCATCATCTAATGAGAATTTTGGGGTCTTTGTGTAATTGTATGTGGGCTTATATTTTATTCCTAGTGTTTCAGAAACATGCCTATAAATAGCCCAGTTCGAGCCAGAGCCAAGGGGGTCCTTTTCTTGTACTAGATTTTAGTTTAGTTTTCAATAGGAGTTGTATTTTCTTCATCTTCCTCCATCAAAACTTGTAGTGAGCTTTATGAGTGTTGATGAATGAAAGAAGTATTCTTTTCCTACATGCATGTTTTGTAATTTAGTTATTTTATTTTGCTTGTAATTTCAATTGTTAAAAGTAGTTGTTGTTATTTGTTTGTTGTTTTATTCTCTTCTATTTTCTTTTATCCTTACAACCATGATGCTTAGTGTGATCCTTGTCTAAGTGAGATCCCAAATAGCTAGTTGTGATTTTCTACCTCAATTCTTATTATCTTTCTTTCTTTGTTTCATTTTATTTATCTTTTATAATGGGTGAGTAATTTCTCACTTGTGAGGGTTGGAAAAGGAAAGTTTGAGAGAAGGAAATCTCCCTCACTTTTTTCTTTTCCCAACATCTTGATTCGAACTCCCATTAATTGAACCACAATCCGCTCCCTACGGCACCCTATTCTTTATAATAGCGGTGATACCCTAGTGAGACCGGCTGTGGTTGAATCAACATGAAGTTACGACTAAGAGCCAAGAACGGACGGACAAGGACCAAAGAGAGAAAACTAAGTGTTGGAAAGCCTATCTTATACTCGCAAGTTTCCTTCTTAGTCGTGCTAATCCCCGTTGTTGCTGATTACCGTAACATCGATATTAAGAGTGGAAAATGAATTAAGTGAGCGAGCTCCTAACTCAAATTAACCAAATCCAAACCCTAACAAGTTCTCTTATCATTCATTTCTAATTAGCTAATCTTAAACAAACCTGGACATATTTGGACTTAACTTGTTAAAACATAAAGAAAAAGACTCACGTCTCTCTGTGGATCGACCCGTACTCATCCGGCTAGCTACAAAGCGAAACCTTCCTGATTGCGGTAATTAAACTAGAACACGCAGACTACTTATCAATCAAATGGCACCGTTGCAGGGAAGACGGTAGTTTATTTCTTTGTGTAATTTCGGGTTAATTTGTGAATATAAATATAACCAAAAACAAAAAAAAATAATATACTGTAAAAATCATCTTGTTATTCTTTTTGCAAGAGTGCAGGATAGGAAGAAGTTCAAGTTCAGTGCCAAAGTCGTGAGGAGTTAGACCCATATCTCGCGGCTACACCGCGGCGGATCAAGGCGAAACCCAAAATCCTCTATGAGTATCCCAATCCTCTTCTCAACTCCTTTGAACTCCACTGAACTATTCTTTCTGCAGAATTCTTTGCACTACCGCCAAATAAAATTTTGCGAGTGTTGTAGAATTTTTGATTGTTACTGTTTTGCATCGATAATACGGACTTTAAGGGGCTCTAACACCAATCCAGATTGGATGGGGATTTCATCACCCTTCCTAAGACCACGAAAATCACTAATTCCATAAGTGTCACCTCAAGCTTAATAAAAAATATCTAGACTAAGCCAACTAAGGACTTGTCGCGCTCAATAGGACAAAGGAAGATTGTGGGCATTCGGTCGTTTATCTAAACATGACTTTTGTGGTGCCTAGGTTAGACAAGTGATGAAGTAATTTTAAAAGGCCCGTTTCACGGTGATTCGTGAGCGGAACCCTCCTTACCTCACTTGTGCTTACCTGGCCACAACTGGCTGTGAAGAGGGGATTTGAGGGTTATCTCACAATTTGTCGCTTTGAAACAGTTAGGAGCAGGTCTAGTAGACTTAGAGGACCATAGTTCTAGGTGAGACTGTGCATATTTTGACTATGATTGTTTGAACTTATAAAACCGTATCTCTTTTGAGAAACTCTTAAAAATAAAAGATAAAATAAAAAAATATAACAAAACAAAAATTTTATAAAAACTTGCCCTTTGTCACCAAATTCCATTTCACCCAACTTCATCCACATTTCTCCATTGACGTTTTCTTACCCTCACATTCTACGCTTTGACTATACTAAACTCGTTTAGTATATGTCCGTTTGGACTCGGGACACTAGTGCCCGCCTAGTCCGCGTTACGTTAGTCGCTACCGACTACGCGATCGACTCAAACGTCGAAACTCCTTCCTCGCCTCTTTCACCCTTACCCTTGCCGGCCAACTCCGACGTTGACAGAGATTCTGTCCATACATCTTTACCTTCCCCACACTCTTCTAACGAGATGTCGGGATTTCCTCATAACATCACCTTACCTCCTCCGGGAATAATTCCACCTCCGTTAGATGCGAATAACCCACGACCACCTCTTGTTGAAGCGCCACAGCGAATTGCACTCCAAGATCGATTCTATCCTACTCGCACTGCACTTCCTACCTGTCTTTCCCTTCCACCGGCCAATGGGGATAATTTCGAAATTAAGCTCCACTTCATTAACATGCTTCCGAAATTTCATGGGCTTGAATCTGAAGATGCCTATATCTTCATCAACAAGTTCCAAAATGTTTGTGCAATGATGAAAACGACCCAGCTGTCAGACGATGCTATACGGCTACGGGTTATTCCGTTCACTTTGTGCGATCTTGCTGAAAAGTGGCTGTATAGCACTGCTTCCCACTCCATAACCAGTTGGGACGAGTTTGTGAAAGCGTTTCTCAAGAAATTCTATCCAAATCATAAAATCGCGAGGATCCGTAACGAAATCAACCAATTTTCCCAGCTTCCTACTGAACCTTTTTGGAATTGCTTTGACCGATATAAAGACCTTCTTGTTCAGTACCCTCATCACGGTATTGAGAGATGGCAACTTTGCCAAACTTTATACGAGGGTCTGAATCCAGCAACCAAGCAGTTGTTGGAAACCATTTGTCAAGGCCACTTCCTATCCAAATTTGACGAGGAAGCATGGCAATTCTTCGACGACCTTGCGGAACAAACGCTTCAATGGGAGAGCACCAGACCAAGTACTTCTTCTTCTTCCTTTACTTCTACTGGTCAGTCTAGGACATGCATTCACCAACTCGATGTCTCTATTGCAATGAAAGCCGAAATGGCTGCAATAACGAAAAAACTTGAAGCGATAGAGAGCAAATTTTCATCTCCTGCTCCTGCCCCTGTTCTTTCCCTTCGTACCATTTGTGCTTGTTGTTCGATCCATCTCACCTAACCGAAGAGTGTCCTTACAATCCACCATCTCAAGGACAGGATCAGGTTAATGCTGCATTTCAGCAAAGACCAAGAAATGATCCATACTCTTCCACGTAAAACCCTGGATGGAGAAACCACCCTAACTTCGCATGGAACCAGAATCAAAATCAGTTCCAAGGGCAGAACAATTTTCAAAGGGGGCCTCCTCAACAACAAGCACAACAACAGTATCAGCAGCCCTACCAATCCCAACCTTTTCAAAATGCGACGAACAATTTTGCGCCCAACAATTCCTTTCCTCAAAACAACTTTGTTCCGTCCAACAATGATAAGGTTTCCTCGCTAGAACGAAGTCTGGAGGCGTTCGTTAAACAATCGACACAATCCACCGGCAACATCCAGTCTTTTATTTAATCTCTGGTGCAACACACCGCTTCTCATGGGCAAAGCATCAAGGCTATTGAAGCCCAGATTGCACAGCTGAATGCGGCTCTAAATGAGCGAGAGAAATGGAAGCTTCCATCTCAACCGCTCCCAAATCCTGGTCACCCACATAATGTACATGTTGCTCTTGAACAACAGAACCATAATGTGAGTGCCGTGACTACATTGAGATCAGGAAGAATACTGAACAACAACATCGGCCAACAATTGAGGATGATGAAACCCCGGCCGCCGCTTCTTCTTCTTCTGCTTCTTCTTCGTCTTCTGAGCCTATTCTCCATTCATCTAAAGGCTCTTTTTCTTTTAACGCTGCCTCGAACGGACCAACATCTCACTCCACTCATACTCTAGTCTTGAGATCCGTTCCAACTCCACAATCTCCTCCACAAGTATTAGACTCAACCAATTCCCAAAACATTCCATTTCCAAACCGGTTGAGATCCAATAAACAAAATCCATAAATGGAGAAGATTCTGGAGTTGTTTAAACAGGTTAACATAAACATCCCCCTCTTAGATGCAGTCCAACAAGTACCTTCCTACGCAAAAATCTTGAAGGACTTGTGCACTAAGAAGAGGAAATCTCAGGTACCAAAGAAGGTTTTCTTAGCCAGTACCGTGAGTGATGCTCTTACCCAAACTTTACCTCAAAAACGTAAGGACCACGGCTGTCCTACGATTTCAATAACAATTGGGGATAAGAATATCAATCACGCACTTTTGGATCTTGGTGCCAGTGTTAACTCGCTTCCATATTATGTCTATGAGCAATTGGAAGTAGGAGAGCTGAAACCCACACACTGTACTCTCCAAATGGCCGACCAATCAATCACCCATCCTAGGGGTGAGTTAGAGGATGTGTTGATTAAAGTTGGGGACTCCATCTTCCCCGTTGACTTCATTGTTTTAGACACACAACCTGTAGCTAACCTCCGAAATCAAATTTCAGTGATACTCGGTCGCCCATTCCTTGCAACCTCAAACGCGGTGAACAATTGTCGAAATGGTTCGATGAACCTAACTTTTGGAAACATGACAATTGAACTCAACATTTTTAGGTTGGGGAATCATCCATCCGAACCCAGTGCTCATATACTCGATATCTGTTCTATCCAAGAGATCTCTCCCGAGGACTGTGAATTCGAGAAATTTTTGTTCGATCACAGCAATCTTGACGCCACTAGTACGTTCCTCTCTGAAACTACCGCTTCTTCCTCTACCGACAATGGGTATGAGTGTTTCACGTTTTTGAACGATCTTGGCCTATCGCCATCGGAGTTTGAATCCTTTGAATTTCCGGATGAGTTAGCTGAACCATCCAACTCGGTCACTTACACTCGTTTTGAACCTTTGCTGGAATCCTTTGAGTTCGAGACCTTTTCACCAATCTTTCCTTCAATCATTTCACCTCCAACGCTCGAACTCAAGCTATTGTCGTCTCACCTTAAGTATGCTTACTTGGGTGAAAACGAGACCCTCCCTGTTATCATCTCGGCTTCTCTAGCTCCAGTGCAAGAGAAAGCCCTTCTTACGGTCTTGCACGGCAATAGGAAAGCTTTTGGCTGGTCAATGGCGGACATCAAGGGGATTATTCCCCTGATTGTTGAACATCACATTTATATGATGGATGATGCCAAACCAGCCAAGGATCCATAAAGGCGACTTAACCCAGTCATGAAGGAGGCTGTAAAAAAGGAGATCGTAAAGTGTCTGGATAGTGGTATCATTTACCCTATCTCTGATAGCCAATGGGTTAGCCCCATTCACGTTGTCCCCAAGAAGTCGGGCATAACGGTCATAACCAATGAGGCGGACGAGTTAATCCCTACTCGCACCCAGACTGGGTGGAGAGTATACATCGATTATAGAAAACTCAACGCCGCAACGCGGAAAGACCACTTTCCGCTACCTTTCATTGACCAAATGCTTGAATGATTGGTTGGACATGAGTACTACTGCTTTTTGGATGGCTATTCCGGCTATAATCAGATTCCCATCGCCGAAAAAGACCAGGACAAGACCATATTCACATATCCTTTCGGCACGTTTGCATATCGTCGCATGCCCTTTGGGTTATGCAATGCGCCCGCTACCTTCCAGCGGTGTATGATGGGAATCTTCTCAGACATGGTGGAAAAATTCTTGGAGATCTTCATGGATGATTTCTCCATTTTCGGTGATTCCTTTGATGAGTGTTTGCTACATCTCGACGCTGTCCTTACCCGGTGTAAGGATAAGAACCTCACTTTGAATTGGAAGAAGTGCCACTTCATGGTACGCGAAGGTATTGTCTTAGGACATATCATTTCGCAAAACGGCATTGAGGTTGATAAAGCAAAGATTGAGGTCATTTCCAATCTCCCTCCTCCCAGATGCGTCAGAGACATCCGAGCCTTCCTTGGCCATGCCGGTTTCTATAGACGGTTCATCAAGGACTTTAGTAAGATTGCTAGGCCCTTGACTCTTTTGATGTCCAAGTACACGACTTTCGACTTCAACTCGAGCTGTGTGACTGCGTTCGAGTCATTAAAAAGCTCACTCACTTCTGCTCCCGTTCTTTCTTCTCCTGACTGGACGTATCCATTTGAGATTATGTGCGATGCATCCGACTTTACCATCAGTTCTGTCCTTGGACAGCACATCGATAACATGCCGCATGTAATCTATTACGCTTGCCGAACCCTGAACGATGCCCAACTGAACTACACAACAACCGAGAAGGAATTCTTGGCTGTTGTGTTTGCTTTAGAAAAGTTCAGGCCTTACTTGATCGGCTCTCCAGTCATCGTCTACACGGACCATTCAGCTCTTCGACATCTTTTTGCAAAGAAGGATGCAAAATCTCGGCTGATACGTTGGATCCTCTTGCTTCAAGAGTTTGACCTTGTCATCAAGGACAAAAGAGGATGTGAAAACGTAGTCCCCGACCATCTCTCATGACTTCCTTCTTCGCCGTCGCTTCAAATTCCGATCAACGACGTTTTTCCGAATGAACAACTCTTAACGGTATCATGCGAACCCTGGTTCGCCGATATTGTGAATTATTTGGCAACAGGATGTTGGAGATAGTGCCCTCAGAGTCGATTATTGGATCACAGGCACGTGATTGCGATGATTGAGGGAGGACCTATCCCGGTAGAACAGTCTTACTCGAGATGATAGTTTGCTATCTGGTTTACCTTTATCATCGTGTACTGCTTTAGGCGACCTGACATGTCGCTATTGCACGTTGATAGAGCCTCTAGGATTCTTGCTTGACTGCCGGCAGTATGAGGGCGATCATATAAGTGAGAGCTGGAGTCTATAAGCACATCCTTAAGAGGTCCCTAGTCGTGGGAGTTTCGAGACAGGGCATCGATTCTCCAGAGTAGACTAGTGTATACAGTCGAGACCCCGACGAGGGGCGGTGGCCGGTCTCACAAGCCACTGGTGTCTGTTGGTTCACCTAAGATGTATACAGGTGCTCATTGGGTTATGAGTACACCGGACAGGACTCGCCGGGAACATGCTAGTTGGTCTTATACCTGACGTCAGATAGCAGTTCCCAGGTGACATGTGTGCAGGTTAGTTCATCGACCTGGGGATCGTCATTTGTCTCGTGTGAGTTCCCACTGTACTTTGATTACTACCCTACCACGGCTCAAAGGAGTCGTGCAAACAGGTTTTAGTTGGGTACAGTCCCGAGCCACATGGAGGCAGTGAGCGGATCTTCGGGGGTTTCGTCTCTCCCGGTATTGGGGGTGAGGTCGCGCTGTGTCTAGGAGAGCCATTACACAAAGACCTTGGCCAAGGCAGGAGATTTACTGGTAGGTATTCCAGTAGTATCTCAGGGTGTTCTGGGCTACACTCCGACACGACTTGTACCGCTTTTGGGGGTCTGACTTTTACCAACCCCCTAGGCCCGCCATGCGATACTCATAGACGAACGGACCGGACTGCACGGATATTGTCACTGACAGGCTCAGTTGGGTGTCGGGGTGAGCTTCCTCATCGACGTCCCTTTTAGTCAATAGCTGGTGGCCCGTCACGTATTGGCTTATACCTCTGACGTGCTAGTGGTTAAATCCACAGCCATAGTATTGACGAGTCTTTAGAGTCCACCACACTTTCAGTTACTCAAGTTTCGGGCGAAACGCTGTAGAGGCCGTATGGAGATATGGCAGGGTCCGATCAGATACGTGCGGTATTGCACGGATCAGGATCGGACAGTTTGTACTAGTAGCCGTATAGGTATATGGCAGGGTTCGATCAGATACGTGCGGTATTGCACGGATCGGGATCGAACGGATATTACTAGCCGGCTTTGGTTTAAGCCGGTCCTAGTTTAGTACAGTGTAGATTCTGTCTCATTGCATTTGTATCCGGACGGAATACAGATGCGGGTGTGTATGCACAGTAAGGGGTTTTCCTGTAATTTATTACGGGACCAGTTTTCTGGGGTTGCCAGTTTGCTTTCCGTTCCGGCCGGTTTTCCTTTGTTCTTTCCCGGCCGGACTTTTCTGATGGAGGGGGTTATTTGCAATTGTGCAAATAACTTTAGTGGAGGGGTTTTATTGCATAAAGATTGATTATGATAGCTTTCATTATCTTTTGCACCATTCTTGCATTAAATGTTGATTTGAGTGGGTATGGTTTGATAAAAGTGCAAGCATGGTTGATGTTTGTTTAGGGTCACCTTTCTACATCTCCTACACTCACCTCCCTTCATGCTTTGATATTACCTCCTCCACCATTCTCTTTTGCATGAGAGGATTCATTTTTCAAGAGAGAAAAAAAAAAAAAAAAAAAAAAGAGAGAAGAAGAAGAAGAGAGCTTAATCTTGAGAGTTTCATCCATGATCTCATTTTCTTGCTAGAAAAATGCAAGCACCATTTTTCTATTCTCCATTCCTCCATCTTCAAAAGGCAACACCAAAACCCCAATGAGACATAAGCACTACACACTTCCTACAGCACATCTTGAGCATGTCGAGTTGCCGGCTTCATGCCCGAGTTGCCTCGGTATAGAGGCGGGAGCCCGTAAAAGATGTAGGCGACGTGGTGCCCTTCCGGCGAGGAGGCGATGACCGGAGATCCCGTGAGGAGATCGGAGAGGAGATGAAGACCGGAGGACTTGGATCGTCGGTATATCTCTAACACTATCTTGTTAGTTAGCTTAGACTAGTTTAATGGTTACGATCCGGAGTTTAGTGCGCGGTGGTGCCGGTTTGCAAAGTCCGCAAAATTTAAGTTATTCACCGTTTCCGCATTCCGGCGTCGGATTGACGGCCGGGGCGCCGCCGTGCACTTACAGTGGTATCAAAGCCTCGCCATTAACTTCGTCTAGCTTTCTGTAATGTGTTTTACGTTTCCGATCGAACAAAATCCCGAAAACACGTATTTCATGCACATCAGTTTCTGTCGAATTTTTTTTAAGTCCAAAAATTTTTCTGGTTGTCTCAGAGTGATGTGCAGGGAAATAGAAGCATACTGAAAAAATTTGGCAAAATGATCTCACTATTCCGCCGCGCAAGCGCCGCGAAACCCCACCTCGTGCGGCGCTTCCGCCGCGGAATTTACTGTTCACCCCCCCAAATTTTTCCAGTGTGTTCCTGAGTTAAAAATGTGGTTTCGGGAATATTAAAATTGGGCCAATTATTTCTGTGAGTGCTACAGTTTTTGTTTGGGGGCCCACTTGTTAATTGTTTGATCAATCGGAAAATTTTAAACACATTTTTCACAGTATTTACATTATATCTGCGACCGTGAATGTCACTCGATCGGTAAATCCGGTCTAACTGCTATAGCCCGGTTAGACGGATTTGCGAACGTGACTTTCACGTTGATGTTCTATGTTTATGCTGTGATGTTGCGGATCGGTCGTGGGGGATAGCCTGGATGCAATGCTAGTGCTGTATTGTGGTATTATGTACATTTGATATTGCGGGGCGAGCGTCCGACATGTGGACTGCCGTCACTGCCTGATTGTATTATTCTTTTGGGGCACGACCTGGTTGCGGTCGATGTACCCGGTGTATGTATATTTTACATTCTGTACTAGGATTACCCCGCGGTGGGGTGCACGGATGGCCGGGTTCTAGAGGGCAACAAGCCCGCATCTCATGGCATTGGGACGGAGGGGGCTTCACTCTAGGATTGGCGGGCTATTCGCCGCACTCGTAGGGGGTACAGGTTGACCCAGGAGGGGTGCCCAAGTTGCCGGATTCCGTGGAGTGCTGGGTGGTCCATTCACGGAGCTGAAGGGGGCTGCCTCGCTTCAGGTTTTGGCGGGTGACTTGCTGCGCCCGTAGGGGTCTAGGTTTTCATTGCACAGGCTATCCACACGACCAGGGGAACGTCGGGTTTCAGTAGTGGCTCTGTGAAACCCGGGGATCCCAGATATCTGTATTGTTCTGTGATGCTGTACATTTCTGTGATGTTGCATTTCTTTTCACGCCTTGAGCGAAATATAATATATTGGTATATATATTAGTAGATGTTGTATATGTTTTTCATCCGCGCTAGTCCAGTCCCCGCTCTGCCGTTAGTTAGCTAACCTAACGGGTGATGACGGGACCCAGTGGCGAATGCGGATGGCATATACGTACGTCAGTATATTTTCGTTCTTTGTGGTGTGATCAATGATGGGACTGCGTTGATTCGGATCAATGCAAGTTAAAAACAAACCTAATCTGATGTTGTTGGAACACTTTTCAAAAAGCTGTTATTGCAAGGACGTTCACTTTTGTTTTGCATCGTGGTATTCATTTGAAATATCCTGCTCCTCAGTCGACGAGGCAAGGGCCGAGATCCCCTCACCGGGAGTGACCCCTTGGACAGAAGTTTGCGTCAGGGCATTAACTTCACTATAGCCGATTACTTTTGCTTTGCACCGTGGTATTCAGTTGGAATATCCTGCACCCCATTCTACAGGGAAAGAGCCGAGATCCCTTCACCGGGAGTGACCTCTTTAGTAAAGGTTTTCGTCACTATATTTTCTAAAAAGCTATCCGTTCCTTCAACGATATCAAGTTCATTACGTTAAAGGTTTTCGCCAGAAACCATTCGTAGCCCTCCGTCGTTTCAGACGGGTAGCAAGTAGTATTCATGCTATGTTTGTTGACCTTCGTCAAGGCATAGTGTATGGTAGCTGCTTGTTGCTTTTCTGCAGCATAGATAGATGCGTTGGTTTGGGACAGTCGTATAGCCTTGTTGACCTTCGTCAAGGGCTTGTACGGGTGGATTCAAATTAACCTGGATAATGACGGGTAGAACTTGACATGTGACTTATGATTTGTTGACCTTCGCCAAGGTCATAAGAGCATGGGGCAGAAATCACATCGGGAGTTTCAAAAGAACTGAAACTTGCCAGATATGCGCATACCTTCTGGAGTGTGATACCGTGAGCGGATTCCGTCACGTTATCGTGCGATGAGAGTTGGATCCCGATTCCCACTGATGAGTTGGTTTACTCCTCGGGTGTTCCCGACTAATTCTTCTTTCAGGTTTGGAGGAGAATTTGAGGTACAGTGGGAAGTTTCCAGATTAGATAAATTGGTAACCATTCTGGTCTAGGTTAGAGTGCACGCTGAGTGTTTCTTTTCTCTCTCTCTCTGGCAGCGACCATTGACCCGACCCTAAGACTTTGACTCAGTGACCAAGTTGACCGAACCTACTTAACACTGGCTTTTGGATTGTCAGAGTTGCGAACCTCATTGCCACTCCTACTTTTACCCTTTTCTCCAGGACACCCCGTATTACTACGAACGTCCACTTCCATTGGACAAAACCATCGTATGGTTAGATACGAACTCGAAGGAATTCGAGGATGGTTTCCGGTTCTGGAGAAAACGGATAGGACTATTCAGTTGTCTTTTCTTTTCACCCTCTCTCAGGTTGCGAGTACTCCTTGGTTTAGGAGTAGTACACCTATTACGCAAATTGGATAGTCTTCTTCCAAACCATAGGCTGGTGCCGACCGGTAGGGAAGGAAGAAAGCCAATTAGCCTAAACGGTGTACAGAAGGTATTAAGTTAAGACAAAGTAAGGGATTAGTAAGAGGGCAAAGTAAATTGCAACAGATATTCACGACCAAACCATGTATTCCTTCGCCAATCCTAAATCACCTTTGTATTTCTCCAGGACACTCCGTATCATTACGAAGATCCCATTTTATTGGATAATCCATCGTATGGTTATATACGAACTCGAAAGGAACTTGTTCCAGTTCGGGGATGGATCCTGGTTCAGGAGAAATAGGAATAAAGTACATTCAGGTGTCTTTTATCTTCACCTTCTCTCGCGTTGCGAGTGCTCCTAGGATTAGGACAGTACACCCTTTATGCTTTTTGGATAGTCTTCTTCCAAACCATAGGCTGGTGCCGAACGGTAGGGAAGGAAGAAAACCATTTGGCCTAAAGGGGTGTACAGAAGGTAATGACTAAAGACATATGAAGGGATTTGGAGAGGTGGCAAAGAATTATACGGTTATAGTTGTGAATCTGGATAATGGATGAGGCATTACTAGGAATACCAGAGTACCCCAACGAAACATTTCAAAGTTTCAGTTTCACTGTGTACTGTTAATGGAAAACTGATTTCCCGATTAGACACTTACTCCAGGGTATGTATTTACCAGGTTTGATTCTCACATCTGTATGGTTTTACAGATGATGAGTGGGAGTAAGTTATTGGGAATTGGGTGATCGTCTTCATTATATCGGGATTCGTTGGAATCAGTGATATTTGAGGAAATCACCTGGGCTGTTTGCCAGTCGGCAAATATTTGGTTTTGAATATCCGTTGATGTGCACCAATTTCAAATTGATATATCTGTACGTCTATTTTCATAGAGTGAGATATACCTTTTGATATTATGTCGATGACATTTACCTATATCAGTGGATGGTTAGGTAAGGAGCATTGAACAGCGGTGTAATTCTTCTTAACCAAAAGTACAGTTTTCAACCTACGACACACAGTGAATGAGTCACTAGACTCAAGGGACTTATACAGAGTATTGTATGTTGTCCAGGGTCCATCTGGACAGAGGGGTTGGTTCTCGTACTATATTCGGTTTACTTATGACTTCTCTAGTTTTTAGACAAGTGTTTCGTGGAACCACAGGGTCTGAATTTTGAGAAGTTATAGGTATTTGAATAAAGTAGAGAACCAGGTGTTGCAAGTATCGGGATTCTTCAAAGTGATCGAAGATGTAGATACTTGTGTATGGTATTCAGTTGATAGTAATGATTAAGAGAAATTACTTCTCTTTCAGGTTACTCATAATTGGAAGCATTCCTAAGTTGAGTAACGCTGATCGGCCTCCTTCCATTTAGTTGACATGCACTGGAGACAGCTGCATGATTTGAATCTGGTTCAATTAAATCAGTGCCTCTGGTTCTATATTGGATGTAGAACAGTTCATATCTTAACATTGTTAAGGTACGGGGAGTTGTCCGGTTTATGCTTAAAACCAGACACTGGACAACTCAAGGCACGTTTCTGTAATGGCTGTTTGTGGGTTGACCCAGGCTATGACGCGGGTTGACTTTCTACCATCTGGATGAACAATAGCAATATTGTTCTAGACTCGCCACAGTTTTATAAAAATGGTTTTTTTCAGAAAACAGTAGTGGGAGTATGGTAGAACTGGAAGTGATTCCAGAACCACAAACGATTACTGAAGATTTGATAAGGAACCTAAAGATTCAATATGGATTGACATTCCATTGGCCACTCCGCAGATAAGGTGGGTAACTTCAGGCACCCGAGAGGTACTTCGGTAGCCTCAAGGACGGTGACAGGGAAGTTCTTGTTTACCCACACTTGCCATTGTTGTTGTTCCAGGCTGCGAGACCCGGCAGGAGGATGAGTATAGCGTCTTTCTGAACTAGCTTCAGAAGTGTACGTGTATATGACTCTGCCAGAGGGTTGTCGTAGTCAGTGGGAGCAACGGAAGCATTGGTGGACATCAGGCTTATGTCTATTTATAGACTAAAGCAGATGTAGCAGAGATAGATCATCTGTTTCTGATGTGACAGTCATAGGTTTGACGTCATCAGAATAGGGGATGGATCTGTTGAGAAGGTAGTAGGAAGTGATATTCCTTTACTACGATCGGTTATACTTTGGTCGTCACACAGTGTTTTCTCCACAAAGGACTTGGACATTATATCAGACATACTGGTTACTAGATCTATGGTTTTAGATCTAGATTTGGGTGGTTTCCTAATCTGGGTACCTTGACAGCATTCTATGAGTATTTAGAATGGACGACTCCTGGCACGGTAGTGTACCTGCAAGTAATGGAGTTGCCCTCTCTAAAGGTGTCTTTTAGACTAAAGTAGAGAGGGATGTGCATGATTGGCAGATCACTTGCTTAGGCAATTGAGTCAATCATGAGATGTCAAGTACCACACCAGATGTTGTTCTTGCACTAGATGCAATAAGTTGATATTGATCCAATCCTGGAGAAACAGTCGGAAGCAGTTTTAGAACATAAGTGGCTGTTCTAGGGATATGATAACGGCTGCCTCTTTTAGGAGACGGTTATCATTCCAGGCTTCCAAGGTGACCTGGACGACAAGGAGGTTGTCAGAGTTATAGTTTTTCCCTCTGACGAGGGGCAGTATTTTGGACGGATGGTCCAAGGCAATACTGAGGGTGGCATGGCGCAGGATACTGATTAAGTTCAGTTGAAGATACAGTCTAAGAAGTTTGGATTTGGAGTTCATTTATGAGCTACGTCCCATCAGACATCCAGACATTCTAAGGCAGGTATTGCTCATTTCGGGAGATGGTTTTCTCCGCGAACTTGAGATATAGAGAGACATAGAAAGAAACTTCTAGGCGGATCCACTCACTGAGGCTATTCCTCGACCGCAATAGTTTCACAAACGGGATTTGTGAGACTGACTAGTAGAGGAGTTGGGTGTTCGGTATCACACGGGCTGTGAGTATGCGACATCGCAATAATTAGCCTTGAGTGCAAGTGGGAGATTGTTGGAGATAGTGCCCTCAGAGTCGATTATTGGATCACAGGCACGTGATTGCGATGATTGAGGGAGGACCTATCCCGGTAGAACAGTCTTACTCGAGATGATAGTTTGCTATCTGGTTTACCTTTATCATCGTGTACTGCTTTAGGCGACCTGACATGTCGCTATTGCACGTTGATAGAGCCTCTAGGATTCTTGCTTGACTGCCGGCAGTATGAGGGCGATCATATAAGTGAGAGCTGGAGTCTATAAGCACATCCTTAAGAGGTCCCTAGTCGTGGGAGTTTCGAGACAGGGCATCGATTCTCCAGAGTAGACTAGTGTATACAGTCGAGACCCCGACGAGGGGCGGTGGCCGGTCTCACAAGCCACTGGTGTCTGTTGGTTCACCTAAGATGTATACAGGTGCTCATTGGGTTATGAGTACACCGGACAGGACTCGCCGGGAACATGCTAGTTGGTCTTATACCTGACGTCAGATAGCAGTTCCCAGGTGACATGTGTGCAGGTTAGTTCATCGACCTGGGGATCGTCATTTGTCTCGTGTGAGTTCCCACTGTACTTTGATTACTACCCTACCACGGCTCAAAGGAGTCGTGCAAACAGGTTTTAGTTGGGTACAGTCCCGAGCCACATGGAGGCAGTGAGCGGATCTTCGGGGGTTTCGTCTCTCCCGGTATTGGGGGTGAGGTCGCGCTGTGTCTAGGAGAGCCATTACACAAAGACCTTGGCCAAGGCAGGAGATTTACTGGTAGGTATTCCAGTAGTATCTCAGGGTGTTCTGGGCTACACTCCGACACGACTTGTACCGCTTTTGGGGGTCTGACTTTTACCAACCCCCTAGGCCCGCCATGCGATACTCATAGACGAACGGACCGGACTGCACGGATATTGTCACTGACAGGCTCAGTTGGGTGTCGGGGTGAGCTTCCTCATCGACGTCCCTTTTAGTCAATAGCTGGTGGCCCGTCACGTATTGGCTTATACCTCTGACGTGCTAGTGGTTAAATCCACAGCCATAGTATTGACGAGTCTTTAGAGTCCACCACACTTTCAGTTACTCAAGTTTCGGGCGAAACGCTGTAGAGGCCGTATGGAGATATGGCAGGGTCCGATCAGATACGTGCGGTATTGCACGGATCAGGATCGGACAGTTTGTACTAGTAGCCGTATAGGTATATGGCAGGGTTCGATCAGATACGTGCGGTATTGCACGGATCGGGATCGAACGGATATTACTAGCCGGCTTTGGTTTAAGCCGGTCCTAGTTTAGTACAGTGTAGATTCTGTCTCATTGCATTTGTATCCGGACGGAATACAGATGCGGGTGTGTATGCACAGTAAGGGGTTTTCCTGTAATTTATTACGGGACCAGTTTTCTGGGGTTGCCAGTTTGCTTTCCGTTCCGGCCGGTTTTCCTTTGTTCTTTCCCGGCCGGACTTTTCTGATGGAGGGGGTTATTTGCAATTGTGCAAATAACTTTAGTGGAGGGGTTTTATTGCATAAAGATTGATTATGATAGCTTTCATTATCTTTTGCACCATTCTTGCATTAAATGTTGATTTGAGTGGGTATGGTTTGATAAAAGTGCAAGCATGGTTGATGTTTGTTTAGGGTCACCTTTCTACATCTCCTACACTCACCTCCCTTCATGCTTTGATATTACCTCCTCCACCATTCTCTTTTGCATGAGAGGATTCATTTTTCAAGAGAGAAAAAAAAAAAAAAAAAAAAAAAGAGAGAAGAAGAAGAAGAGAGCTTAATCTTGAGAGTTTCATCCATGATCTCATTTTCTTGCTAGAAAAATGCAAGCACCATTTTTCTATTCTCCATTCCTCCATCTTCAAAAGGCAACACCAAAACCCCAATGAGACATAAGCACTACACACTTCCTACAGCACATCTTGAGCATGTCGAGTTGCCGGCTTCATGCCCGAGTTGCCTCGGTATAGAGGCGGGAGCCCGTAAAAGATGTAGGCGACGTGGTGCCCTTCCGGCGAGGAGGCGATGACCGGAGATCCCGTGAGGAGATCGGAGAGGAGATGAAGACCGGAGGACTTGGATCGTCGGTATATCTCTAACACTATCTTGTTAGTTAGCTTAGACTAGTTTAATGGTTACGATCCGGAGTTTAGTGCGCGGTGGTGCCGGTTTGCAAAGTCCGCAAAATTTAAGTTATTCACCGTTTCCGCATTCCGGCGTCGGATTGACGGCCGGGGCGCCGCCGTGCACTTACACAGGATTACTGCCGAACGAATGGTCCAGTCAGGACAGACTTCGATTCTTATCCCAAGTAAAACACTTTTACTGGGACGAACCCTATCTGTTCAAGTACTGCCTCGACCATATTATTCGTCGGTGCGTTCCTGATGATGAATTCAAGAGTGTGCTGTCATTTTTCCACGATCAAGCGTGTAGCGGGCATTTTGGCCCAAGAAAGACAGCTGAGAAGATCTTGCAGTGTGGCTTCTACTGGCCACAACTCTTCAAAGATGCTCATGACTACTGCAAGACTTTCTCCCGGTGCCAACACTTGGGCCGGATATCCAGGAGAAACGAAATGCCGCTCCAACCAATCTTGGTTGTCGAGATTTTCGATGATTGGGGTATTGATTTCATGGGGCCGTTTCCCAGCTCTTTTGGGAACCTGTACATTCTTCTGGCTGTTGATTATGTCTCTAAATGGGTCGAGGCCGTACCAAGCCGGACTAACGACAACAAGGTTGTTGTTAAATTCCTTAAAGAAAACACCTTTTCCCGGTTTGGACACCCCCGCGCGATCATTAGTGACAATGGAACGCATTTCTGTAATAGGACTTTCGAGGCCTTGATGCGTAAATACTCTATTAATCATAAGCTATCCACGCCGTACCACCACCAAACAAGTGGGCAAGCCGAAGTGTCTAATCGACAAATCAAACAGATTTTGGAGAAAACGGTTTCCAAGAACCGTAAAGACTGGTCTTTGAAACTCACCGATGCCCTTTGGGCGTTTCGAACTGCTTATAAGACCGATCTTGGTATGTCTCCTTATCGGCTTGTTTAAGGAAAGGCTTGCCACCTTCCAGTGGAAATCGAGTATCGCGCATTTTGGGCGATCAAAGAGCTGAACTTGACCCTTGAAGATGCGGGCAGCCATTGGAAGCTGCGGCTAAACGAATTGAACGAGCTTCGGGATGAAGCTTACGAGAACACGGTTGTCATCAAGAACCGAACGAAGGTGTTTCACGATAAACACCTTATGCGCAAAACTTTCACACCTGGTCAATAAGTAATTCTTTACGACACCAGACTACATTTCCATCCCGGGAAGCTCAGATCTCGTTGGAAAGGACCATTCTTTGTGCGGACTGTATATCCGTACGGTGCGGTGGATTTGGAAAATCCAGAGGACGGTTCACTATTCAAAGTGAACGGACACAGGTTGAAACCGTTCCACACCGCAGACCCATCAGAGGAGCTCCTGCTGTTGCAGGAGCCGGTTTACATCGACTAATCTTCCTCCCCTTACACCCAAACTTCGGTTATCCAGCCATAAACAGTGGAAACACTGTTTCAAATAAGTTTGGGGGTATGTATATACAATTTTTTTTTGTGCCTGGTAAAATTCCACCTGTATTAATACAATAAAATAAATAAACAAAAAAAATTTTAAAAAAAAATTGTAAATATTCAACCCATAAAATGAATTACAATAGAATATTCTTTTTACATAATTCTTTTATTTCATTATTCTTTTTATAGGGGTTTTAGTGCAAATAACCAAAACCCTTATAAATAAATCTCAAACCCCTTTCAGAATACTTCTGCCTTAAATAAAACCCAACAGCAAACCCTAGCCGCCGCCAGAAACTCAGCCGTCGATCACCTCCCTATGCCGCGGAAGCGCCGCCGTAAGCCACTCCAACCGCGAAAGCGCCGCAGTCCTGTCGACTTGCCCTCTGGATTTTTCCAGAGGAGATTTGATTTCTTTTTTCCCTCTTTTCAAATCTGTAAAATTCCTATTTTTTTGTTTATGGCTCTACATTTACAATTTGAAAGAAACTTCTCACAATTATTCGACCATAACACGTATGATAGCTATTTTGGCGACAAAATTCGGAAACGTGGATGGACTTACCTCTTGTATAACCATCCGAATGCATTCGCGCTTCCAGATCTCGTTGGTCGGTTCTTTGACAGCATGGAAGAAGGTTGCTTTGAAAAATTTGGGTTTATTCGCTTACTTTGGGGTGATCGGGAGATTATAATAGACAGAGACTTCATTCATGAAGTCACATTGATGCCCCGTATACCCGCTCATAACCAACCCCTCCAGTTTGAGAATTACACGCCATTGATGGGCAACGATTGTTCTAGGGAGCCTAGAAAAGGAATTCAGGCACGTACACTGTATGCGAATGTGTTGACCGTGTGCAGATGGGCTCAAAATAACATATTTAGTAGTTCGCACAATACGACGTTTTTCACACCTTCATTACACATCGTGCACACGTTAATGACTAGAAACCCAAGTTATGATATGTGCACTGTATTACTTTAGTCGATTGGCGCCGGCAAACGGGTGGTCAATTACCCGTGCCTGATGTTGGGGACACAACTGTGTCGCCATTTCCTCTTTGTTGACGAGTTTGAATTTCACATGCATGTTGGGGTTCCCATTCGACCCCTTCTTGAGGGTGTCTCCACATCCTATACTCGACTCCACGATAGATGGTCGCGCACCGAGCCGGCCGAGAATGTGATGGCCAGGACACTAAGCTCGAGCTCCATAGCAAGCGACGAAGAGCTCACCCCCGCTGCGTAAGCGCGCCTAAATCGACGAACACATAGGGGGGTAGAAAGAGTAATTAGGATGAAGATGAACTTTGATCAGCGTCTAACGAACGTGGAACACGGAATGGCCACCCTCCTGGCAAGATAGGAAAGATCAAGGTCACGATCAAGGGGAAGAAGGGCAGAGAGAAGTGAAGCAGGGACAAGCGAGGCAGCGTCTAGTAGACGCCGCAGAGAGCAGTGATGACACTGCTATCAATAAGTTTGGGGGTGGGATTGGGTTGTAAATAGTTATCCTTGCATTGCATCTGCATGTTTTATTTATCTTTTATGTAAATATTTGTTTCTACTTTGCATGTTTAAATTCTGCATCGCATTTTTGTTTTTGCATTGCATTTTTATATTAAAAAATAAAAAAAAATTGGAAAATGAAAAATTAAAAATAAAAATAAAAAAAATCTTAAAAATAAAAACAAAAAAATTTGTAAAAGAAAAAAAAATTAATTTTTTTTTTCATTTTGGCTATTTTTGACTCAAGTTCGATATGACAGTTAACTAATTAGAAACGACTAGATCTTAAACTTAGTTAATTAAAAACCCTAAAAATAACCTTCCTTGAAGTATAACTGTAGAAAATATATGTCCCAACGGTTTATTTAGAAATAAGCAAATTTGGAGTTCAATTCTTAGGCTAAGTCAAAATGAGAGAAGAGTATGGAAGCTCTATTTGAAGAGTAAGTCTGAAAAATAATTCAGAATCTTAAGTCCAAATTTCTGAAGATGTATACATTACAAATGGCACATACACGCACCTTGAAACTTGGAATAGTAGAGGATACCTAGAAATACTCTTGCCTAAAAGCCTAGTATGAAAGAAAAAAAACGACATTTAAAGCTAACCACCAAAAAGAGCACCATTGAAAAATATATCCGGTCTTGAAATAAAAATAAAAATAAAATAAAATAAAAAGAGAATAAAATACAAGACCGGGAAAATGCTATTTACGCTTTAAGCTCAAACATTTAGTAATCGGATGTTAGTGCCTCAAGAAGAATTAATACTCGCATGAAAAATGTGTGAGCAACACCGTCCATCATTAATGGAAAGAAGTAGTGCTAGGTATTAAGGCAAGGGTATTATTTCTTGAACTGAATTTTCAAGTGTAGGGGTGATAATCACACACACGTAGGGGTATATAATCGGAGTTTGGAGGAGAGATAAGAATGGAAAATAGGGCTTATTTCTTCAGTAGAGTTGATAAAAATTCCGGATTCGAGATTTCGCTTAAAAAGGAAAATTCAAGAGATGCTGAAAGCTTTGTAAAATGGCTAGACGTATAGGATCTTAAGTTAAATGAAAAGGAAGTGTGAATAATAAGGGTTAATGATTTCTAAGTTAAAGATAATAGAGTTTCTTGCTAGAATGCTGAAATGTAGAATTAGAGTCGACGGCCAATTTGATTGGATTTTGTGGGTGTAATCTGCTAAAAGCCCCCAGGAGACAACATTCTTCCTACTAGGGACACCTAGAGGTTTAACGGCTTGTTGCATGAGCTCAGTGCAATCGCGTTCCCTGCGAAAGTGAGGTTATGACTTTTTGAGAATAAAAATGGTTTTGCTCGGGACGAGCAAAAGATAAGTTTGGGGGTATTTGTTCATATCAGAATTTTGTATTTTTATACCGCCCGTTCTTGATCGCATTGGATATAGGTAGGTGCTTTTAATCCGTATTTGCTGCATGTTTACAGATTACAGGTTTCCAGTCCAAAAGAACGCAAATCTGACAAAATCTCCACAGTTACGCCAAAATCCAGAACATCTGTCACAAACAGATAAAAGCCGGGTTCCATTATCCGTCCAATAACAGTTCAAAAGACAGAACGAAAATAGTTGTCATTTATGACTAAATCAAGCGCGGGGCCCGAGGGAGATAGAAGTCAAAGGAGAGGAAAAATGAAGCAATCTTGGACTATGAAATCTGAAGATATTCTGGAAGACTTGTTGCAGTTTAAAGTTTTCAAACACAAGGAAAAATGAGTGCAAGATAAAAGACAGGAAAACGACAAATAGAGGCCACCTACCAGCCGCGAATCCGCGGCCAATAATCCACTATGGCCTCGGAACCGCGGCGTACACGTGGCATCATCTAATGAGAATTTTGGGGTCTTTGTGTAATTGTATGTGGGCTTATATTTTATTCCTAGTGTTTCAGAAACATGCCTATAAATAGCCCAGTTCGAGCCAGAGCCAAGGGGGTCCTTTTCTTATACTAGATTTTAGTTTAGGCTAAGGGAAAGGTGAAGAAGAAACCTATCAAACCGAGAGGTGGGGTTAAAAAGGAAAAAGGGAGAGACAAATCCAGGGCTGAGAATTCGGTAAAAGGAGAATGTTTCTACTGCAACAAATCGGGATACTGGAAGCAAAATTGTATTGAGTACCTCGCTGATCTCAAGAAAAAGAAGCTTGGTGATGCTTCCGCTTCAGGTGTGTTTGTGACTGAAAACTGTTTTTCTATAAACTCTGCTTCCTGGGTATTGGATACCGGTTCGGGTTCTCACATCTGCAATTATATGCAGGGATTGAGAAATAGCAATGTTTTGAAAACTGGTGATCACACTCTCCGAGTTGGAAATGATTCCAATGTACATGCAGTATCAGTGGGAGAGTATCACCTGGGGTTGCCATCGGGTAGTATATTGTTTTTGAACCCATTTTATTATGTACCTAGCATGCTATTTAATATAATATCCATTTCTTTGTTAGACAATGAAGGATATCATTTTGTATTGCAAAATAATGTTATGAACATTAACCTGAATCAAGAGTTGATTGGGTATGGTATACTTAATAACGGGATATACGTCCTAAATCAACACTCAGTTTTCAACATACAACACATAAATAAAAGAAAATTTTCAGATATAAATGAAGCTTTTCTTTGGCATTATAGACTTGGTCATATTAACAAAACAAGACTAAACAAACTTCATAAAGATGGATATTTAAATCCTTTTGAATATAAATCTTATGCGACTTGTCAGTCTTGTATCAAAGGTAAAATGACCAAAACACCGTTTACTGGACACGGAGAGAGAGATACAGAACTCTTAGGTCTCATACATAGTGATGTGTGCGGACCAATGTCTACACATGCTAGAGGCGGTTTTTCTTACTTCATAACTTTTACTGATGAATTCTCAATATTCGGACATGTGTTTTTATTAAAGCACAAGTCTGAAGCTTTCGAGAAATTCAAAAAGTACAAACTTGAAGTAAAAAAACAAACTGGTTTGAGCATCAAGAAACTTCGATCGGATCGAGGTGGAGAGTATCTGAATACAGAGTTTTCAGACTTTCTAAAAGAGAATGGGATTCTCTCTCAGCTCACTCTCCCTTACACACCATAGCACAATGGTATGTCAGAACGGAGGAATCGTACCCTATTAGATATGGAGCGATCCATGATGAGTGATGCTGAGTTACCACTCTCCTTTTAGGGGCATGCATTGAAGACTGCAACATATCTGTTGAACAGGGTTCCAACCAAGACCGTGTCTACCACTCCATATGAGATATGGTATGGGAAAAGACCATCTCTTAAACGAGATAGGATTTGGGGTTGTCCGGCTTTTGTCAAAAAGCAGAATCCAGACAAACTCGAAACACGATCGATACAGTGTATATTTGTGGGATATCCAAAACATTCGTATGGATATTTTTTCTACCACAAGGAGGAACAAAGAGTGTTTATTTCTTAGTATGCCACATTTTTAGAAATAGAATTTTTTACAAATAATACTGATAGCAATGCGGTAGATCTAGAAGAAGTTTTAGAAACACAAGTTACAAATAACGACTTGGTTGAACCTAATGTTGCAATAGAGTCTTATGAACCTCATCTACTCCGTAGATCTAGTAGGACTTCTCACCCACCGGAGAGATACTACAGTTTCCTCATTGATGGTGATAGAGAAGATTGCATCATAGATGATGATGACCCTACTTGTTTTCAGCAAGCTATCACGAGTGGTGACTCAGTGAAGTAGCTGGATGCCATGAGATCCGAAATGGAGTCTATGTACACCAACAAAGTATGGACTTTGGAAGTTGTACCCTCTGGGGTAAAACTCGTAGGGTGCAAATGGATCTTTAAGAGAAAGATCGGTGTAGATGGGCAGGTAGAGACCTATAAAGCAAGGATTGTAGCGAAAGGATTTCGCCAACGACCAGGATTGGACTATGACGAAACTTTCTCTCCTGTAGCCATGCTTAAATCCATTCGGATCCTACTTGCTATTGCTGCTCACTACGACTATGAAATCTGGCAGATGGACGTTAAAACTGTGTTTCTAAATGGTGATTTAGAAGAGTGCGTTTATATGGATCAGCCAGAGGACTTCTTTGATAGTGGGAGCAGTGAGAAAGAATGTAGGTTGCTTAAATTCATTTACGGATTAAAGCAGGAATCACGGAGTTGGAACATCTGTTTTGATGATGCGATCAAAGAGTTTGATTTCGTCAAAAATCTAGATGAACCTTGTATTTATAAGAAAATTGTAGGGAGTACTGTCACCTTCCTCATATTGTATGTGGATGACATTATCCTGATAGGAAATTATGTTCCTATGCTACAATCGGTCAAACTGTTCTTATCGCAAAGGTTCTCCATGAAGGACCTGGGTGATGCCTCGTATATTTTGGGCATTAAGATCTATAGAGATAGATCTAAAGGTTGTTGGGATTTTCCAAAACCAGGTACATTAACACCATCCTAAAGAAGTTTAGTATGGAAGATTCCAAGCGGGGAGCCTTACCCACTTGTCATGGAGTCACTCTCTCCAAGGACTTTTGCCCAAAGTCCGATGAAGAGAGAGCTAGCATGAGCATTATACCCTACGCTTCAGCCGTAGGATCTATAATGTATGCAATATTATATACTCGTCCTGATGTAGATTATGCACTAGGAGTAGTAAGCAGGTATCAATCCAACCCATGGGAGAAACACTGGACAGCTGTGAAGAACATTCTTAAGTACTTGCGAAGGACTAAAGAATTGTTCTTGGTGTATGGTAACAGGGATCTCCAAATGGAGGCCTTTACCGATTCGAGCTTCCAGAGTGATAAGGATGACATCAAATCTATCTCGGAGTTTGTATTTACCCTCAATGGATGGTCGGTTTGTTGGAAGAGTTCTAAACAAGATACCATTGCAAACTCAACGATGGAAGCTGAGTATATTGTTTCAAATGATGCTGCCAAGGAAGCCGTCTGGATGAGGAAGCTCATCTCAGAGCTAGGAGTGGTTCCAACCATTATTGATCCAATACCATTGTATTGTGATAATAATGGGTCTATGGAGTTGGCCAAAGAGCCCAGGTCCCATCAGCGATCCAGACACATCCTGAGGCGATATCATTTGATCCGGGAGATAGTTGATCGCCGCGAGATCGTGATTCGGAGAGTAGATACAAAAAATAACACTGCGGATCCACTCACCAAGGCCCTCCCATAACCGCAGCATGAGCGACTTTTTGAGATGTTGGGTATGAGATACGCCAATAATTGGGCATAGTGCAAGTGGGAGATTGTTGGATATATGTATGCCCTAGAGGCCATTATTTGATAGTGGATGTATTGACATGTATATATATATTCAGAGGACTTTCTTGCTCGACATGATAGTATGCTATATGGTTACTCTTTATCTTAACATGTTCACTTGATTGTGTATACTATTCATTTGGTACATGTTGATAAATGCTTTAGGGTATTTGCTTGACTGCTATGATTATGATGCAGATCATACTAGTGGGACATGTGTAGTTTATAAGTATATCCTTAAATGTTCCTAGTCGTGGGTGTATCGAGACAGGGCATCGATATTCCAGAGTAGACTAGCGTATACGTTTCTTGATCCATTTGATGGGCGATAGATTATCCCATATCAATTGGTGTTTGACATCAAAGATTGAATATGGGTGCTCAGTGGAGAATGGGTACACTGAACGGACTCGCCGAGAACTCCTATATGGTATTATATCTATCGTCGGATAGCAGTTCTCAGGTGACACTTATACAGGTTAATCTGTAGACCCGAGATCGTCATAGAGTCTTGTGTGTTCTCCCACTGTACTTTGATTTCCATCCTACCACGTCTCTGCTGAGTCGTGCAAACATGTGGCTTTTGGGTACAGTCCCGAGACACATGGATGCAATAAGCGATAGGAAGGGTTTCATCACTCCCGGTATTGGGGGTTGATGTTGCGCTATGCTCGATTGGCTATAACCGGAAGTCCCTGGCCAGGGCTGATCAGATTTACTGATAAGTGTTATCAGTAGTTTCTCGATCTGTTATAGGCCACACATCGGCATGACTTATTGAGTTATTGGGGTCGACGATACCATCCCTAGACTCGATATGCAGCATATCTGATGAAGAGACCGGACTGTACGGTAAGTGTTGCAGGTTGGCTCTACAGGAGTTTTGACAGGTTCGCTTGTTGTTCTTCTGTTCGCTCAATACCTGGGAGCCGTTACGTGCAGCTAGTACCGCTAACGGTTTGTGGGTATGTGATATGATCACTGCCTACTGCTAGCGTATTGATGAGTCTCAGAGTCCCACAAAGGGGTTTCCGAGCTCAGGCGAAATGATGTGGGGAGCATATGGGAATATGTGCAGGAGCTTGATTAAATACGAGTATATGATACCGTATTTTAATCTGGCGTTTTCTATTGGTCAGGTCGTATGTAATATGATCGGATTATTAAATCAAGTGTTGATTTAATATGAATTGATCATTAGCTCATTATTATTAAATCCTTTCTTCTTTTGTATGCATGCATGTATGTATGTTTATATTGATATGTATGCACACATGCATGTTTACATGTGTCATGGTTGATGATACATTGGAGATGGCTATGCTAGACTCACATGGAAACATTTATGATATTTTAATTATTGAGTTAATGGAAATTAGGAATTAATGCATGGTTGATATTTTCTTTCTACACACTTCTTAAAATATCTTATGTAACCATGGTTTCATTTTTAATCCTCCACTAACTCAACTACTAAAAATATCTAGATATTTTGATGCCATAGTTAAGAGTGAGTGTGACTCTCTCGCTCTCATATTATTATTTTCTTGTGCTTATCTCTCTTGAACTCAAGCTAAGCCATTTCCATCTCCTTCTTCCTCCAAGCTCTCTACCTTTTTCTAGTGAGTGAAAGAGAAAGAAAAAGAAAGGTTCATTAGTGAGAAAAATACCCACTTCACCAAACTATATTAGTCTAGCCCACTAGTGTAGGTTGTTTGCATCACTTCTACTTAGATCAAGTGAAGCAAGGAACTCCGTGGTGGATCATCGTGGACTTCGAAGGTTTCAAGCGGACCCGTTCAAGCTTCGAGCAGAACCAAGGAGTCAAGGAGGAGAGGTCTACAAAGGTTGTATTTCTTTTCTCTTAGTGTTAGACACTTACTAGTATGCGATACTTGTTAGCTTTACCCTAATTCTCTAGTTCGATTCTAGGTTCGGTTTGGTTATCACCTTAGATTTTTTAAAGTTGCATGTTTGATGCTTGCTAAAACCTAGTGAGGGTGCTAAGCAATCCCAACATTAGGAATTTTGGTGACTAGAATTATGATTTTAGATCTAGATTTGGGACATGTCCCAATCCAGGTACTTAGAAAACATTCTAAAAGTATTTTATAATGGACGACTTCTGGCGTGGTGGTATACCCGCAGGTGATGGAGTCACCCTCTCTAAAGAGGTGTCTTTTAGACTGATGAGGGGAGGGTCTGGCATGAATGACATATCATTTGCTTAGTCAATTGAGTCAATCATGCTATGTCTTGTACAAAACCCGATAGATAATGTATCAGGGATTCTGGTGACTAGATTTATGGTTTTAGATCTATATTTAGGATGTTTCCCAATCAGGTATTTAGACAGCATTCTAAAAGTATTTTAACATGGACGTCTCCTGGCATGGTGGTGTACCCGCAGGTGATGGAATCATCCTCTCTAAAGAGATGTCTTTTAGACTGATGAGGAGAGAGACTGGCATGAATAACATATCATTTGCTTAGGCAATTGAGTCAATCATGCAATGTCTTGTACAAAACTAGATGTTTCTTATACACTTGCTGTAGCAATACGATATTAATCCAATCCTGGAGAAACAAAGGGAAGCTATTATGAACATAAGAGAATGTTCTTGGTATAAGGTAACGGCAGCCTTCTTTGGGAGGTGGTTATCGGTTAAGGCTTCCAAGGTGACTTAGATGACAGAGATGCTGTCTGAGTTTTAAGTTTATCCTCTTCTGAGAATCAATATATTGGATAGTGTTCCAATGTGGATACTGAGGTAATCATGGTGCAGTATGCTGGTTATGACTTAACAGAGGATACAGCCCAAGAAGTTTGTTGGATGGAGTTGTTCATTGATGAACTTGGTCCCATCAAGTATCCAGACAAATTCCTGAGGTGGGGTATCGCTTAGTTTGGGAGATTGTTGATATCCGCAAAGTTGAGATATAGAGAGATGAATTTGGAACATTATAGCGGATTCACTCACTAAGACTGTTTCTCGAACACATTAAGTTTCACAAACATATTTTGCGAAACTGATTAGTAGAGAAGTTGGGTATTCGGTAGCACACGAGCTTTGGGTATGCGATACTGCAATAATTGTCTTTAAGTGCAAGTGGAAGAATGTTGGATATAGTGCCCTTAAGGCAATTACTATGATTGCAAATAGGCGATTATGATAATTGAGGGAGAATCTATACAGGTAGAACAGTCTTACTCGAAATGATAGTATGTTGTCTAGTTTATCTTCATCATTGATGAAGCCCATAGGATTCTTGCTTGACTAGGAGCATTATGATGGTGATCATATACGTGGGAGCTGGGTTGTCCATAAGCACATCCTTAAATGTTCCTAGTCGTGGGAGTATCGAGAATGAGCATCGATATTCCGGAGTAGACTAGTGTATACGTTTCTAGACCCCGACGACGGGTGGTGGCTGGTCTCACAAGCCATTGGTGTTTTGTCACCTAAGATAGTATACAGGTGCTCATTGGAGGTGAGTACACCGGACGGACTCGCCGAGAACTTCTAGATGGTATTATATCTATTTTCAGATGGAAGTTCTCAGGTGGCATGAATATAGGTTAGTCCTTTGACCTGAGATTGTCATTTTTCTCGTGTGAGTTCCCACTGTACTTTGATTACTACCCTACCATGGCTCAAAGGAGTCGTGGAAATAGGTTTTAGTTGGGTACAGTCCCGAGCCACATGGAGGCAGTGGTCGATTGTCAGGGATTCATCTCTCCTGGTATTAAGAGTCGATGTCGCGCTGTGTTCAGTTGGCTATGGTGAATGAGATTTACTGATAGTTAATCAGTAGTATTTCTGTTGGTGATGAGCTTAACTCAGACATGACTTATCGGATTAGTAGGGGGTCTGACGTTATCCACCCTCTAGACCTGATATACGATACTCTTAGATGAAGAGACTAGACTGTACGGAGATTGTCACATTCAGGTTCAGTAAGGTAAGGATGTACTTGATTGTCGACCCCTATTTAGGCAAATACCTGGGTAGCCGTTACGTACAGCTAGTGCCGCTGACGTGCTTGTGGTTAAACCCACTGCCAGCGTATTGTCGAGTCTTTAGAGTCCCACACAGAGGGTTTTCCTAGTTTGGGCGATAGATGTAGGAGCCGTACGTTGGTACGAGTAGGGATCCTATTAAATACGTGTATGGGATACACGGACTTTAATCGGACGGTTGATAATACTAGCCGGCTTAGGATTAAACCGGATTATTAAATCAGGTTTTGATTTAATAATATATATATATATATATTAGTATTATTGTTCACTATTCATTCTCACTTTGGTGCTCTGTATTTTTATACAGATAAGTGTATATGTAGCGATACATATACCGGGTGAAGTATTCCATATTTATATGAGAATACTTCTAGAATGACACCTCATATTTGATTTTCTTTTTAGAAAATTAAATGGAAATGAGGTGGAGGGTGAGGTGGCATGAAGCATAGTTGTGCATGCAGAAAGGTATGGTTTTGGTTTTAATGATGAAATGATTTGTGTGCACTATTGATGCATGGTTGTAAATAGAAGCCATTCACTTTCTACACTTGGTTTTTTCCACATCCTTGTTCATACTTCATGTGAGATACTCTCGCAATACTTAACCATTTTTTCCTGACCTCTCCTTCTTCTTGCTCTCTTGAGCATGGTTATAGAGAGAAATAATTAGTAGAAAAATTCCTCCATCACCCACGATCTATTCTTAGCAAGTTCGGAGCGTCGGTCGGAGCCTTTACCAGTTTCACTCGGGTGGATCTTCTTTGGCAAGGGTGGTCGCCTTTCAAACACGTTCCTAGTGTCTACGAGCTTGGAGGGGTCTTCCACAATTAGGTGGATACGCGTCGAAAGTTGTATTTTCCATACTCTTGCATATTATGGTTTTGCTAGTTTAGATGTTTGGATCGAATTCTTGGGTATGTGTGTTTTGTGCTTACATAACAAATTTGTTATCGCTTCCGTCTTGGCCGCGGCTTCCGCGGCGCGAGCACCTAACACCAACATGGTATCAGAGCCTCCCAAACACCTTAAACTAGTAGTAGACGATGCTTTAGATTAAAAACTGAAAAACTCCAATTTTCAAAACCCGTTATCCGTTCGAAAAAGTTTTGGTCTCTGGATTTTTTTAAACAAGTGCAGAGGCTTACTCTTGATATGACTATGACACACGATGAAAACGAGGCGAAACCACCAAGACAAAACCGCCAAAATCCCCATTTCTGGTGGTTTACTGTTCACCTCTTGTCCTCGTTTTCACCCAGTGTCTTGGGTTTTAGAAATTGATTTTTATGGTCTTGATTGTTTTGCCCCAGATTTCAGTTGGTGTTATCTTTGCTTTGGGGAACTCTGAAGTTTTAGAACTCAAAACTTTTGCATTGTTGATATCTGTGATGTGATATATATGTTGTTGAACGTCGTCTAATTGCTATATGTTCATTTAGACGAGGTTGCACACATTGTGGTGTTACTTGTTTCTGTGGTTATATATATCTCGTTATGGTTCAGTCGGATTGTCATGTTGGATAGCCCCTAGTGCGATGTTGCTTGTACAGTTTTGATTCAGTTTGTATATTCATTATTGCGGGACGAGCGTCCGATATGTGGACTCCCATCGATGGTCAGTTTATATATTCTTTTATTGGGGCACGGCCGGGTCGATGTCGATGTCGCCAATTGTCTATATATATATATAGAGAGAGAGAGAGAGAAAGAATAATGGGAATTTCCTCCTATGGCGTCGAGAAAGTACGCCCTCCGTCGTATTTTCCGATGATCGGCACCCATCATCTTCATCGTTATCATCTAAGATTGGGGTAGCAGGACTTGAACCTGCGACCATTAGGTTAAAAGCCCAATGCTCACCAAATTTCATGTGATTCTACAACTTTTTCACCGTTGAATTAGTGGGCGTTCAAAATTAATGGTTTACCGACAATAGAACTCTTTACATTGATAAATCAATGGTGAAAAGGTTGTAAACTCACATGAAATTTGGCGTACCCACATCTTAGATGATAACGATGAAGATGATGCATTCCGATCGTCTGAAAACACGATGGAGAGTGTGTGTTTTCGACGCCATATGAGAAAATTCCCTCCTATGGCATCTTTCCTCCATTATTCTCATACACACACACACACACGGATTACCCCGTGGAGGGGTGCTCAAATAGCCTGGTTCTAGAAGGCAACGGACCCGCATCTCATGGCGTTGAGATCGAGGGGGCCTTACTTTAGAATTGGCGGGCTATTCGCCGCACTCGTAGGGGGTATAGGATGACCCATGGAGGGGTTCTTAAGTTATCGGAGTCCGTGAGGTGCTGGGTGGCCCATTCACTTCATTGATTGGGGTTTCCTCACTTCCGGGATTGGTGGGTAACTTTCCACACTCGTAGGGATCTAGGTTCTTCATTGCACAGGCTATCCATACAACCAGAGAACGTCGAGTTTCATTTGCGGCTCAAATAAAACCCGGGGCTCCTAGATTATCCGCTATTCCATTTTCCTTATCGTTGTTCTGTGATGTTGCTTATATCATGCCTGGGACTAATGGTTATATATATATATATATATATATATATATATATATATATACTAGTATATATTATATATGTTTTTCATCCACACTAGTAAAGCCCCCACTCTGCCGTTAGTTAATTAATCTAACGGTGCATGACGGAGCCCCGTGGAGAATGCGGATGGTATATACGTACATTTTATTTTCGTTCTTTCCTGGTGTGATAGAACTTAAAATGATGGGAACGTATTATCAGAATAATGCAAGGAAAATAAACCCAAATGATGTTGTCGGAACCAATTTTTATAACTACTCGGTTTTCTCCAAAACTCATAGTCATATTCTTTTACTTTGCATAGAGGTATTCGGTTAAGAATATCCTGCACCTCATTCTACGAGGGAGGAGCCTTGATCCATTCACTGGGAGTTCGAACTTAAGCAAAGGTTTATATTACTAATTTTAAAAGGAGGAGCTTAAACCACTCCATTTCAAAGCCACTCGAGTTCCTTCAACGATATCATGTTCATTACGTTAAACGTTTTTCGCTAAAAACCAGTCGTAGCCCTCCGCCATTTCTTATAAGTATCACCGAGTATTCTTGCTATGTATGTTGGCCTACGTCAAGACATAGTGAATGGTAACCGGGTAATACTTGTTTTCTGCATAGATATGCGATTATTTAGGACAGTCGTACAGTTATTTTGGCCTACGTCAAGTACTTGTACGGGTGAGTCTAAATTAATTCAGGATAATGACAGGTTGAACTTGACTAACGACTTATGATATGTTGGCCTATGTCAAGGTCATAAGCGTTAAGGGAAAAAACCATATCGGGAGTTTCAAATATACGGTAAACTTGTCATGTTTGCGCATACCTTTTGGAGTGTGGTAATTTTGGTCGGCTTCCGTCGGTTTTCACACATTGATAGTTGGGTCCCGATTCCCACTGATGAGTAGATATTACTCATCGGAAGATTTTCACTTCACAACTAGCTAACCTATTAGGTATCTAGAAAGTGTTAACGAGCTTACGCCTCTGCGGAAACATGGTTATTTAATTAGGTCCGTGCGAAAGCATGGGGGACCTCCTTCGGAGTACCAACACTGGCTTGGCTGAATGGTTAGCGAACTTGTAAAGTGCATATGATTCCGAATAGTTCTCCTTTTAGGGTTTGAAGGAGAATTCGAGGAAACGGTGGGAGCTATCCTGATTAGATAAAGTGATAACCAATCTAATCTTGATAGAGTACGCGCTGAGTGTTTCTTTTCTCTCTCCAGTACATCAACCCATGACTTACTTTAAACTAAAACTCATGAACGAAATTAACCGAACCTTCTTACACACTTAGGCTTTGGATTGTCATGATTCACGACAAAGTCGCATATTTCCCTGCTACTCCTACTCCCCCCTTTACATTTCTTCAGAACGCTTCATATGACTACGATGATTCATATTGTTTAGAATGGCCATCGTATAGTTACATACGAACTCGAAGAAGTTATTTCAGTCGAGAATGGCCACTGGTTCTGAAGAAATTGAATAGGATTATTCGGTTGTCTATTCCCTTTACCTTCTCTCAGGTTGCGAGAGCTCCTTGTACTAGGAGAGTACACATGTTACGCTTATGGATAGTCTTCTTCCAAACCTTAGGTTGGTGCCGAAAGATAGGGAAGGAAGAAAATCAATTATTATAAGTGTGGTGTACAGAAGGTAAGATGTAGAGACATATAAACGGATTGAAGTGATGGCAAAGAAAATTGCGACTGCTGTAATGAATCTGAATAATGGAATATGCATTATTAGGAATACCTGGCCACCCTCTTGAAATATTTTCGTGTTTCAGTATTTCTGTATACTTGTAAAAGAGAACTGTTTTCCCAACTAATTCTGACTCCAGGGTATGTATTTACCGGATTTGGATCTCACATCAGTACGGTGTTACAGATGCTGAGTAGGAGTAGAATATTGGGAAATGGGCAATTTGATCCTCAATGTCGGAATTCGTTGTAATTGGTGGTATTGGATTAAATCGCCTGGCTTTACTTAACGACAAATATTTGGTTTCGAATAACCTTTGTTATCCATAAAATTTTAAAATGAAATATTTGTACCTTTATTTTATAAAGTGAGATATACATTTTTGAAAATTGTGTTATAAACATTTACCTTTATCAGTTGAGGATAAGGCAAGGTGTATTGAATAACGGTGTAAGACATTCTCGACCAAAATACAGTTTTCAATTTACAAAACATAGAATTTGAGTTAGCATACTCTTGGGACTTATACATGAAAATGTATGTTGTCCAGTATCTTTCGGGACAAAGGGTTGGCACTCTTGCTTTATTCAGATTTACCTATGAGTTCTCTGGTTTTAGACACACATTCGTTGTAATGCAGGGTCTAAAATTTTGAAAAGTTTATAGGTATAAGAATAAAATAGAGAACCATATGTTGGAAGTATAAGGATTTTTCGAGATGATCGAAGATGTAGATACTAATGCTAGGTATTCCGTCATAGTAATATTGAGAACATGATTCTCTCGCAGGTTGCTCATCCATGGGTGCGCTCCTTGATGAGTAATGTTGTATTGGCATTTTTCCATTTGGGGTATGCACTGGAAACATCTGCATAACATTTGAATTTAGTTCCATCTAAATTAGTGCCTTAATTCTATTTGAACATAGAATGGTTACATATCTTGAGGTTGTTGAGATATGGAGTTATCCGGTTTCTGTTTAAAAGCAGAATCCGGACAAACTCAAGGTTCGCTTCGGTAATAGTGGTTTATGGATTATCCTAAGCATTCGCTAGGATTTTGTTTCTACCATTTTCAAAATCAATAGTTACATTGTTTTTGACTCGCCGCCTTTTTATAAAAGGAATATTTTTGCAAAAGAAAATAGTGGGAGTATGATAGAATTGGAAGTGATCCCAGAACCACAAACGGTTACCGAAAAATTAGTAGAACCTAAGGATTCAATTGGACTTGAAAAACCATTAGCCACTCCACAGATTAAGTAGGTGACATAAGCCACCCGAGAGGTATTTCTGTTTTCTCGTAGACGGTGACAGGGAGGTCACATCATGATAATGATGGACCTACTAGTTATCAGTAGGTCATAAGAAGTGGTAAATTCGAGGTGGCCAGATGCTTCATATCCAAGATGGACTCTACGCACTTCAGCAAATTATGGATTTTGGACTTTGCTGGATGCTCCTGAAAAGGTAAAACCCATTAGGAGTAAATAGATCTTTCGAGATCTGTGCAGGTGGAAAGGTACTAACCTAATAAGGCTAGACTTGTTGTAAAAAGTATTCATCAAATACCCATTGTGGATGGTGATGAGACTTTTTAATTCAGTATTTATGCTGAAGTCCATACGGATATGACTTGGCATTGCTGCTCTTGACTATGATATCTGGCAGGTGGATGACTATAACGTCATTCCAAATGGGAATTTAGAAGTGAACATGTATATGACTCTGCCAAAAGGTTATCGTAGTCAGTGGGAGCAGCGGAAGGTGTGCAAGTTTCTTATGTCTATTCGTACACTAAAGCATGAATAGCGGAGATGGATCATCTATTTTGATGTAACAGTCAAGATGATTGATTTCATCAAAACAATTGATGAACCTAGTAAGAAAGATGTAAGGAGTACTGTCCTAGGATTTAGATGACATACTCCAGATAGGAAGTAATATTCATATACTACAACCGGTCAAACTTTGGTTATCACATAGTGTTTTCTCTACATTAGATATGGATAATATATCAGGAATTCTGGTGACTAGATCTATGGTTTTAGATCTAGATTTGGGACGTGTCCCAATCCATGTACTTAGAAAACATTCTAAAAGTTTTTTATAATGGACGACTTCTGGCGTGGTGGTGTACCCGCAGGTGATAGAGCACCCTCTCTAAAGAGATGTCTTTTAGACTGATGAGAAGAGGGACTGACATGAATGACATATCACTTGCTTAGGCAATTGAGTCAATCATGCTATATCTTGTATAAAACCAGATGGATAATGTATCAGGGATTCTGGTGACTATATTTATGATTTTAGATCTAGATCTAGGAAGTTTCCTAATCGGGTATTTAGACAGCATTCTAAAAGTATTTTAGCATGGACGTCTCCTGGCGAGATGGTGTACCCGCGGGTGATGGAATCATCCTCTCTAAAGAAATGTATTCTAGACTGATGAGGAGAGCGACTGGCATGAATAACATATCATTTGCTTAGGCAATTGAATCAATCATGCAATGTCTTGTACGAACCCAGATGTTGGTTATACACTTGCTGTAGCAAGACGATATTAATCCAATACTGAAGAAACAAAGGGAAGCTATTATAAACATAAGAGGATGTTCTTGGTATAAGGTAGCGGCAGCCTTCTTTGGGAAGCGGTTATCGGTTCAGGCTTCCAAGGTGACCTAGATGACTGAGATGTTGTCCGAGTTTTGAGTTTAGCCTCTTCTGAGAATCGGTATATTGGATAGTGTTCCAATAGGGATAATGAGGTAATCATGGTGCAGGATGCTGGTTATGACTCAACAGAGGATACAACCTAAGAAGTTTGTTGGATGGAGTTGTTCATTGATGAACTTGGTCCCATCAAGTATCCAGACAAATTCCTGAGGCGGGGTGTCGCTTAGTTTGGGAGATTGTTGATATACGCAAAGTTGAGATATAGAGAGATGAATTTGGAACATTATAGAGGATCCACTCACTAAGATTGTTTCTCGAACACATTAAGTTTCACAAACATATTTTGTTAAACTGATTAGTAGAGAAGTTGGGTATTCGGTAGCACACGAGCTATGGGTATGCGATACTGCAATAATTGGCTTTAAGTGCAAGTGGAAGAATGTTGGATATAGTGCCCTTAAGGAAATTACTATGATTGCAAGTAGGCAATTATGATAATTGAGAGAGAATCTATACAGGTAGAACAGTCTTACTCTAAATGATAGTATGTTGTCTGGTTTATCTTCATCATTGATGAAGCCCATAGGATTCTTGCTTGACTAGGAGCATTATGATGGTGATCATATACGTGGGAGCTGGGTTGTCCATAAGCACATCCTTAAATGTCCCTAGTCGTGGGAGTATCGAGAATGAGCATCGATATTCCGGAGTAGACTAGTGTATACGTTTCTAGACCCCAATGACGGGTGGTGGCCGGTCTCACAATCCATTGGTGTTTTGTCACCTAAGATAGTATACAAGTGCTCATTGGAGGTGAGTACGCCGGACGGACTCGCCAAGAACTTCTAGATGGTATTATATCTATTTTCAGATGGAAGTTCTCAGGTGGCATGAGTACAGGTTAGTCCTTTGACCTGAGATCGTCATTTTTCTCGTGTGAGTTTCTACTGTACTTTGATTACTACCCTATCACGGCTCAAAGGATTCTTGCAAACAGGTTTTAGTTGGGTACAGTCCTGAGCCACATGGAGGCAGTGGTCGATTGTCAGGGATTCGTCTCTCCTGGTATTAGGAGTCGATGTCGTGCTGTGTTCAGTTGGCTATCACCCTAAATCCGTGGCCATAATGAATGAAATTTACTGATAGTTGATCGCTAGTATCTCTATTGGTGATGAGCTTAACTCAGACACGACTTATCGGATTAGTAGGGGTCTGACGCTATCCATCCCCTAAACCCGATATGCGATACTCTTAGACGAAAATACTGGACTGTACGAGGATTGTCGCATTTAAGTTCAGTAAGGTAAGGACGTACTTGATTGTCGACCTTTCTTTTGGCAAGTACCTAGGTAGCCATTACGTACGGCTAGTACCGTTGACATGCTTGTGGTTAAACCCACTGCCATTGTATTGCCGAGTCTTTAGAGTCCCACACAGAGGGTTTTCCCGGTTCAGGCGATAGATGTGTAACATTTTGGAAAATCTTAAATATTAATTTATAATTTTAAATATGAATTCAAATAAAGTTTGCAAAGTGATATCACATACGACTTTTGGTATCAGAATTATATCCGTAAAAATGTGGTTATTTCGGTAAAATGCGAATAAAGGTGTGTAATGTAATAAAAATGATATTTTAATTAGTTTAACATGACATTGTATTTGTCATTAATAAAATGATAATTAAGTGATAGATTTATCATTTCATATCTTTTATGTCATATGGATTTGGATTTATAATATGAAAGTTTTCTTTATTGTTTTATTCCTTTTAATCATGGATGGCATATGATATTCTATGCTAACCTTCACAAAACACCTCATCTTCACCATGCTCAACTCTTTCCACCTCCTCCTTCATAACTTTCCACCTCCTTCTTCAAGTTTAACACCTCCTCCTTGCATGAATGCACCATGCTTCCTTATGGTGACACCTCCTATTTCCTCCATGCCACCTCCACCTCTCAACCTCCACCTAATGCTTTCTCTACATACATCCTCACCCCAATTACACATATTCTTTCTTCTTATCTCAACTGAACAATACACTTCTTCAGCCCCAAACCAAGAAAATTTCGAAGTGTTCATATCAAAAGAAAGAGAGCAATGATTTCCTTTATCAAGTGTACCCTTCATCAAACTCAATACACTACAACCCTTAGATGATTCCATCATAGGATTCTTGAGCTGGTGTTCTTTTGTGAAACATCTCTATAGGTATAATTCATTTTCATCTTTGCAAGTTCAGTACAATTCCATATCTGTTTTAGTGTGCAGTTTAGGAAAACAGTGTATTTTGTGATGTTAAGCCTATTGTAAATGAATCTGGAACCATTAGATATAATTACTAGAAAAACTAGTAAGACCAAAAGTATAATAAGAACACTAGGAGAATTCACTTAAAGCTCGAACCCCAAAGTCCACACTTGAACCGGCGACACCCATCATTTCTCTGAGCTCGCCGGCCCCCTAGGGATTTTGGTGTTGAATTTTGTTCTGTAGGCTTATCTTGGTATTTTGTAAGTTACCGTGTTGTTTGATTTTTCCCAATAATTACACAGTAAAATCTGGGAACGTTTTATTAATGGTTTTACCAAATTTCAGATATTTACGATACGGTGTTTTCGTATTTTGAACTGCAACTGAACCGTTAACGTTTATACGTTAACAACAGGTTTATATGGTCGTTTTGGGTTAAGTATTCTGTAGATTCTAACCTATGGATGCCTATCTTGTTGTTTTGAGATTTGATATGATATTTACATCTATGTGATTTTAAATACGATTATAGGTACGATTTCGAGAATTTCTGAGACGGAGTTGGCGGACATAGCAGCGCGGATTTCAGCGAGCTCAACGAGTTGGTGAGTAGATTTACATCTACGGGGGAAATCGGGTGGATGGCGTATAGCACCCCCGCAACCTTATAAATAGTATTATGATATCTAGTTAGTTTAGTATTTATTCATGATATTGATATAGTATCGCATCTAGTGTTTTCTTCATTTGCATATATTTTCATACATAGTTTTAAATGAGATACGTACGTGATGTTAGATCCGTACGATATGGATATGGTTTGATGGATTTTTACGAGCGATCATGCCGTACTTTAGATGATACAGATACAGTGATACGATGGAGTATTATACAAGAAATTTTACGTATTGGAAATGATGAGATTCGTATGCCGAATAACGGCCAAGTTTTCCTTTGAACTCGTAGAGTTAGATTATATTCCGTTTTAGGATGTAATACTTGTGTGAGCTATATTCTTTTAAAAACTACGAATCGTTTCTCTTTTAATGATAAAATGCAAAGTTGCGGTGCCAATTTCCAAAGCAAATATCTATTTTAACCGAAGGCAGCTTCCTTATTTCAAAACCAACGTTTCGTTCCATTTTCAAAGATAATAGTATAACTCATAACAAGTAATTACAGTTATTAGTTACGCTTAGATTTACTTTACATGTTTGCGTTATATTTATCGATAGTATACGTTTCTGTAATACGAACACTCTGATAGAACACTGCACAATTACCAATGAGTACAATGTTGCACAAGCACGTACCTATATGTTATATTACACCTCATTGGTACTGTCATGTCACTGTAGAACCGTTCTGTTATATAATGCGTATGTATATATGTTAATATGAATAAGTTATTACACCGTAGAACACTTGCACAAATACTAATGATTGCCATGTTGCATGAGCACAGACGCGTATGCTACACTACACATCATTAGTAGTGCCATGCCACAATAGAATTGATATCATTATGCTTATATGATTTAATTACGCAGTCTTTCTTTATTACCTGTTGTATTTGATTCTTATGGATTTTCTGGATATTTTACTCCTGATGATATATATCGGTGGTATGGGACACTGTTATATATGTATATATATAATATATCATCAGAATGATCTATGCAAGTATTCTCATTCTTTACTTGATATTTTTGTATATGATGAGTTGGCGTCCACCATGAGCTTTATGTTTTCTGATTGTTTTATTCCGACCTGAGTGGGGGGGCTATACGGTTTCAGACTTGTTACTTATCCAGACTGAGTGGGGGGGCTATACAGTTGGATACATGGCGGACCCGGTCGAGACCAAGGGGCAGGATAGCCGCATGTGAGGCGGAGAGCCTAGAGAGGATACTCGATACCGGAGATAGAGATGAGCACGGTAGATATCCCGGGGATATTGATCGGGGTTCGATTGGACACGGCTGATATCCAGGGAATACTGACCGGCGCCAGGGATATCGGGTGACAATCATCTGTTGAGATGGTGTCGACGATATCTGCATTTGCGTGTCGGTGTTGGACACAAGGGATTTGAGGATTTATGTGTCGGTGTTGGACACAAAATATTTCTGATTTCGGTTGTCGATGCTGGACATCCATATATATTGATATATTGTTATCATGAGATATACAGTAGATTTTGTTTTTTGTGGCCGACCAGGCCTGATCCGGGGGACAGTACCCATATATAATTGTACGGGCATTCATATACATAAAAAGGATTTCAAAATCGAGCTATAGCCTCATTATTTTGACGTGTCTGAGATGACACTAGAATCTTTTAAATTGAAAACCTCTTAACACTATTCATTGAAATAGCAGGACGTATATCTTAAATAAGATATCTATTATATTTCATACTATCACGTCTGCTTTATTGCCGTGACATATCTATTCCGCGGCTATTTTAAAGAAGAGGTTTATATATATATATTTTTTCGGTTACATTGGGCGTATACCTAGATACAGGTCATTTGCATTTGATATATTCTACTAGGGATTGTATGATAGTTAGTGTTGTATTATGATATATTCGCATATCATATTATATTAGTACATATTATGATAGTACTATACTTATGACCTAGGTATCGTCGTGCATTTCAATTTCTACCTTTATATGTACTTTTATTCACTAAGTTGGCAACTCATCCCCGTTGTGCCACAGTTTCTTGCAGGTTTTGCCGCTTGGATTATCAGCGGCTCGGCACTCATTCTTTTCGGTGATTGATTGGTAAGTGGGTTACTATTGTATCGTACTCACACTTGATTATTCATATATTCATGTATCTAGTAAAACTCCATCAACTTTGAAATGGTATATTGTGGACTTAGAAGCAAGACTTGGAGTTTGTGTGTTGTGGTGTCGCACTCATTGGAGTCGACCAGTTTAGATTGTTGATTTTGTTTCGCTTTTCTTTTCTTCTCCATTGTGCGTCGTATATTGTTTGTTTGGTTGCTCCATTGTTTGGGCATGGAAGCTAGCTCTTGTTGGGATGCTATTTATATTATTATGCTGTATCGGGTTATACAAAAATGCAAAGGAGGTGCTGTCGAATTTCAAAACGTCATAGATGTTTTTCAAACATACTTAGTTAAACTTAAATATTATTTTAAACTGATTCCATCTGATGACAATTTTAAACTTCACCTCTAATATTTTCAAAAGGGTTTAGATTCCGGGTTTCGGCTTACTTGAACCACGTCGACGTCTTTAGATGTCACGTGATTTGAGTGCCGGTCACGTGCCACATTTAGGTCGTGAAAATGTTGGTATCAGAGCATTTAGTTTAACCTTTGTTCGAGTCTAGGTTGGCTATATGGGATCTAGGCATGCACTTTGTTACCTGAACTTACCTTATAGGACTTAGACTTAACTTTGGGGGTCTTATACCCGAACTTTCGTTATATAGGATGACCTTGGTTGATGGAGTAGGTACTAAGTAAAGTGGCGTACCGTACATATGTTCCGCGGCATATTTACGATATGATACTCCGCCAAGTTACCTTAGGATATATATCTTGAGATTTTCCTTCTATTCATTCCGTTGATCAATCCTCGTCAATGCATGTTGATTGTTCCGGCCACCATGTTTATGGAACCCGAGAGTGTTGCGATTAGAGATACAGTCAGAGCAGACTTGTCTGGGACAAGGACTGGCCAGGCTGACTTTCCGGTAATATAGAGACATGTCGTTTATTGATATTGATCGAGTTCTAATATTGAAGCGAGTTTCTTCGGGATCCACACCAGATGGTCGAGTCATTGCTAGAGATCAGCTGGACTTGAGGCGTGATGTTTTCCCCTCTCCGAAGATCGTGGTGTAACGTACTGTCCAAACAGCGGTACCAATCATTGCAGAGGTTATCGAGATGTTGCTCCCAGAGTTCACGAAGTTAATGGTTGACGATGTTTACAAGGGTAGACGGATCAGAAGGATTCATAGCCATTCAGATGCAGGATGGTTAGGACTTTTAATCCATTATGGCGCTCCGATACGAGATCGGTGAAATTTATTACCTTCTTCCGATGGATCTTGCTCAGACCTGATGCAAGTCGCTCAAGAAAGTGTTCGTGCGGTAAGTTTTCCTCCGACGAATTGGGACTAGTTTTCGAAGGTGAACTTGCCAGATTCTTCTACAGGGTATCAGAGATACCGGATTCGTGTTTTTGGAAGTCTTGTAAGGATCCGGGCATGGTCATAATCGAGTATGACTTGCAACTCGCCGGATAATCGAGATACGCTCCTTAAGTGGTTGATACTCGAAATTTATGGAACAGGAGATTGGTGCGAAGTTTCAGTGGACAGTTGTCCTTCACCGTTGATATTGAAGATTTGATGCATATACTGAGAAGCGTACAACTACACTTTCAGGAGGAAATAAGAAAGGAATGACAGTTGTTACTAAAGAGTAAGTGGATTCAGTAATGAGTGCTAGTTCTGGGCAGGCTGGATAGCTGAGGTCAGCAGGAGACCTGAAGGAGTTCTTTCTAGAAGTTGATAATAAGTAAGATTGGACCCAGAATCAGTTGTTAGCAAACCCGCAGAGATTAGAGATTGCTGTTATCAACATGTTGTGTTACGAGAAACTGGACTACTGGCCAAGGAGATGTGGTGAGATGTATCAGCAGTAGGATTGATTGTGTCGTTGCTCCTCACCGGACGATTGTATGAATAGACCTTGACGTTAGAGATCCACAAGAAGAACAAGAATTCAGAGATAGAAAACGTTAGAATGTGGCAGACGGCAAGTAGTAATCCTTGCTATGCCAATTCCGGTGATATAAACACCTTCCGACTTTGAAGAGGATAGGCTTCGATGTCCTTTGAGTTCGATTTGCGATTTTATGATATAAAACATTTCATTTTCAACATTGAAGAACGGAAAACTCAACGTTCGTTATTTGACATATGTATTTTGAGGATTTGTGGGTCATATGAGGTTTTGTGCACACCAGGTGCACTTGTTGAGATTTTCGTGCAAGGTGACTACACTCGATTGGAGTGTTATGTACACCAGATGCACTACACTGATGTTTCCGTGCACATCAGATGAACATGGTTAAGAGATTTTATATATATATATATATATATATATATATATATATATATACCCTAGGTATATTTGGTTTTTGATTTTGTGCACTCTGATGCACTTGATTTTGATTTTGTGCACACCGATGCACTTGATACTATTTTGTACACCTTTGTTCCATGCACAGTAGATGCAGTGGATATCGTTTCGTGCACGCCTGTTGCACTTAGCGCTATTTTGTTTTCATGCACACCGTATCGTGTGGTTTGAGAATTGCATGCAAACCCATTATGGTTGATTTTGTTTTCGTGCTTTGCACTTAATAGGATATGTTATAGATTTGATTTATGTAAATTTTTCGCTTGGTCGTGTGCACCAATATTGCACTACGATTATGGCATTGATTGTGTACTTAGGATACACAACGGTTTTCGTATTCGGCAAAGTGCATCATAACTGGAGTAATTCTCATAGCAACCGCTAGAGTTACAGTTATGAGAAATTGTATCTTTTTGAGTTTTCACGCACACGGTTGCGTTATGATACGTTTTAGCTCATATGGGACTTTGGAGTTTCGTTATATCGAGCGGATTATATGTTTTAAATTGGAACCCCGGAAAATTGTTTTGAATTTGAGCAGATTGGATTAAGAAAAATGTTTTAAGAAGGGGTTTAATTTAAATTCGAAGACCGAATTTCTTTAAGGGGGAGAGACTGTAACATTTTGGAAAATTTTAAATATTAATTTATAATTTTAAATATGAATTCAAATAAAGTTTGCAAAGTGATATCACATATGACTTTTGGTATCGGAATTATATCCGTAAAAATGTGGTTATTTCGGTAAAATGCGAATAAAGGTGTGTGATGTAATAAAAATGATATTTTAATTATTTTAACATGACATTGTATTTGACATTAAGCAAATGATAATTAAGTGATAGATTTATCATTTCATATCTTTTATGTCATATGAATTTGGATTTATAATATGAAAGTTTTCTTTATTGTTATATTTCTTTTAATCATGGATGACATATGATATTCTATGCTAACCTTCACAAAACACCTCATCTTCACCATGCTCAACTCTTTCCACCTCCTCCTTCATAACTTTCCACCTCGTTCTTCAAATTTAGCACCTCCTCTTTGCATGAATGCACCATGCTTCCTCATCTTTCCTCCATGCCACCTCCACCTCTCAACCTCCATCTCATTCTTTCTCTACATACATACTCACCCCAATTACACATATTCTTTCTTCTTATCTCAACTGAACAATACACTTCTTCAGCCCCAAATCAAGAAAATTTCTAAGTGTTCATATCAAAAGAAAGAGAGCAATGATTTCCTTCATCAAGTGTACCCTTCATCAAACTCAATACACTACAACCCTTAGATGATTCCATCATAAGATTCTTGCGCTGGTGTTCTTTTATGAATCATCTCCATAGGTATAATTCATTTTCATCTTTGCAAGTTCAGTACAATTCCATATCTGTTTTAGTGTGCAGTTTAGGAAAACAGTGTATTTTGTGATGTTAAGCCTACTGTAAATGAATCTGGAACCATTAGGTATAATTACTAGAAAAACTAGCAAGACCAAAAGTATAATAAGAACACTAGGAGACTTCACTTAAAGCCCGAACCCCAAAGTCCACACTTGAACCGGCGACACCCATCATTTGTCCGAGCTCACCGCCCCCTAGGGATTTTGGTGTTGAATTTTGTTCTTTAGGCTTATCTTGGTATTATGTAAGTTACTGCGTTGTTTGATTTTTCCCAATAATTATACAGTAAAATCTGGGAACGTTTTAATAATGGTTTTACCAAATTTCAGATTTACGATACGGAGTTTTCTTATTTTGAACTGCAACTGAACCGTTAACGTTTATACGTTAACAACATATTTATATTGTCATTTTTGGGTTAAGTATTTTGTAGGTTCTAACCTATGCGTGCCTATCTCGTTGTTTTGAGTTTTGATATAATATTTACATCGATGTGATTTTAAATACGATTATAGGTACGATTTCGAGGATTTCCGAGACGGAGTTGGCGGACATAGCAGCCTGGATTTCAGCGAGCTCAACGAGTTGGTGAGTAGATTTACATCTACGGGGGAAATCGGGTGGATGGCGTATAGCACCCCCGCAACCTTATAAATAGTATTATGATATCTAGTTAGTTTAGTATTTATTCAAGATATTGATATAGTATCGCATCTAGTATTTTCTTCATTTGCATATAGTTTCATACATAGTTTTAAATGAGATATGTACGTGATGTTAGATCCGTACGATGTGGATATGGTTTGATGGATTTGTACGGGAATCATGTCGTACTTTAGATGATACAGATACAGTGATACGATGGGGTATTATACAAGAAATTTTACGTATTGGAAATGATGAGATTCGTATACCGAATAACGGCCAAGTTTTCCTTTGAACTCGTAGAGTTAGATTATATTCCGTTTTATGATGTAATATTTGTGTGAGCTATATTCTTTTAAAAACAACAATTCGTTTCTCTTTTAATGATAAAATACAAGGATGCGGTACAAATTTCCAAAGCGAATATCTATTTTAACCGAAGGTAGCTTCCTTATTTCAAAACCAATGTTTCGTTCCATTTTCAAAGATAATGGTATAGCTCATAACAAGTAATTACAGTTATTAGTTACACTTAGATTTACTTTGCATGTTCGCGTTATATTTATCGATAGTATACGTTTCCGTAATACGAACACTCTGATAGAACACTGTACAATTACCAATGAGTACAATGCAGCACAAGCACGTACCTATATGTTATACTACACCTCATTGGTACTGCCATGTCATTGTAGAACCGTTCTGTTATATAATGCGTATGTATATATGTTAATATGAATAAGTTATTACACCATAGAACACTTGCACAAATACTAATGATTTTCATGTTGCACGAGCACAGACGCGTATGCTACACTACACATCATTAGTAGTGCCATGGCACAGTAGAATTGATATCATTATGCTTATATGATTTAATTATGCAGTCTTTTTTTATTACCTGTGGTATTTGATTCTTATGGATTTTCTGGATATTTTACTCCTAATGATATATATCGGTGGTATGGGACACTGTTATATATGTATACATATAATATATCATCAGAATGATCTATGCAAGTATTCTCATTCTTTACTTGATATTTTTGTATATGATGAGTTGGCGTCCACCATGAGCTTTATGTTTTCTGATTGTTTTATTCCGACCCGAGTGGGGGGGGCTATACGGTTTTAGACTTGTTACTTATCCAGACTGAGTGGGGGGGCTATACAGTTGGATACATGGTGGACCCGGTCGAGACCGAGGGGCAGGATAGCCGCATGTGAGGCGGGGAGACTAGCGAGGATACTCGATACCGGAGATAGAGATGAGCACGGTAGATATCTCGGGGATACTGATCGGGGTTCGATTAGACACGGCTGATATCCAAAGAATACTGACCAGGGCCAGGGATATCGGGTGACGATCATCTGTTGAGATGGTGTCGACGATATCTGTATTTGCGTGTCGGTGTTGGACACGAGGGATTTGAGGATTTACGTGTCGGTGTTGGACACGAAGTATTTCTGATTTCGGTTGTCGATGCTGGACATCCATATATATTGATATGTTGTTATCATGAGATATACAGTAGATTTTGGTTGTTGTGGCCGACCAGGACTGATCCGGGGGACAGTACCTGTACATAATTGTACGGGCATTCATATACATAAAAAGGATTTCAAAATCGATCTATAGCCTCATTATTTTGACGTGTCTGAGATGACACTGAAATCTTTTAAACTGAAAACCTCTTAACACTATTCATTAAAATAGCAGGACGTATATCTTAAATAAGATATCTATTATATTTCATACTATCACGACTGCTTTATTGCCGTGACATATCTATTCCGCGGATATTTTAAAGAAAAGGTTTATATATATATAAATATATTTCGGTTACATTGGGCGTATACCTAGATACAGGTCATTTGCATTTGATATTCTATTAGGGATTGTATGATAGTCAGTGTTGCATTATGATACATTCTCATATCATATTATATTAGTACATATTATGATATTACTATACTTATGATCTAGGTATCGTCGTGCATTTCGATTTCTACCTTTAGATGTACTTTTATTCACTGAGTTGGCAACTCATCCCCATTGTGCCACAGTTTCTTGCAGGTTTTGCCTTGGATTATCAGCGGCTTGGCACACATTCTTTTCGGTGATTGATTGGTAAGTGGGTTACTATTGTATCGTACTCACACTTGATTATTCATATATTCATGTATCTAGTAAAACTCCATCAACTTAAAAATGGTATATTGTGGACTTAGAAGCGAGACTTAGAGTTTGTGTGATGTGGTGTCGCATTCATTGGAGTCAACCATTTTAGATTGTTGATTTTGTTTCGCTTTTCTTTTCTTCGCCATTGTGCGTCGTATATTGTTTGTTTGGTTGCTCCACTGTTTGGGCGTGGAAGCTAGCTTCCGTTGGGATGCTATTTATATTATTATGCTGTATCGGGTTATACAAAAATGCAAAGGAGGTGCTGTCGAATTTCAAAACGTCATAGATGTTTTTCAAACATACTTAGTTAAACTTAAATGTTATTTTAAACTGATTCCATCTGATGACTATTTTAAACTTCACCTCCAATATTTTCAAAAGGGTTTAGATTCCGGGTTTCGGCTTACTTGAATCGCGTCGACGTCTTTAGATGCCACGTGATTTGAGTGCCGGTCATGTGCCACATTTGGGTCGTGACAAGATGTAGGATCCATACGTTGGTACGTGCAGGGGTCCGATTAAATACGCGTACGGGATACACGGATTTTAATCGGACGGTTGATAATAGTAGCCGGTTTAGAATTAAACCAGATTATTAAATCGGATTTTGATTTAATAATTTATATATATATATATATATATATATATATATATTAGTATTATTGTTCACTATTCATTTTCTCTCTTTGGTGCTATCCATATTTTTATACAGATAAACGTATATGTAGCGATACATTTACCGGGTGAAGTATTCTGTATTTATACGGGAATACTTCTAGGAGAAGGACACCTTATATTTTATTTCTTTTTAGAAAATTAAATGGAAATGAGGTGGAGGGTGAGGTGGCATGAAGCATGGTTGTGCATGTAGAAAGGTATGGTTTTGGTTTTAATGATGAAATGATTTGTGTGCACTATTGATTCATGGTTGTAAATAGAAGCCATTCACTTTCTACACTTGGTTTTTTCCACATCTTTGTTCAAGCTTCATGTGAGATACTCTACCAACACTTAGCCATTTTTTCCCCACCTCTCTCTTTCTTCTTCTTGCTCTCTTGAGAATGGTTATAGAGAGAAATAATTAGTGGAAAAATTCCTACATCACCCATGATCCATCCTTAGCAAGTTTGGAGCGTCGGTCGGAGCATTTACCGGTTTCCCTCAAATGGATCTTCTTCGGCAAGGGAGGTCGCCTTTCAACCGTGTTCCCAGTGTCTACGAACTTGGAGGGGTCTTCCATGATTAGGTGGACATGCGTCAAAGGTTTTATTTTCCATACTCTTGCAGGTTATGGTTTGGTAGTTTAGGTGTTTGGATCGAATTCTTAGGTATGTGTGTTTTGTGCTTGCATAAAAATTTTATTATCGCTTCCGTCTTGGCCGCGGCTTCCGCAGTACGAGCACCTAACACCAACAATTTTCTCGTAGACGGTAACAGGAAGGTCAGCATCATTGTGATAATGGTCATACTAATTATCAGCAGGCTATAAGAACTGGTGAACTTCTAGATGATTGATGGATGTGTAATTTCTTAGTTGGACTCCATGCACTTCAGCAAATTATGTAATTTGCTGGGTGATCCTGAAGGGGTAAAACACATTACGAGCAAGTAGATTTTTCGAGATCTGTGCAGGTGGAAAGGTATTAACCTAATAAGGCTAGACTTGTTATAAAGCTTTTCATCAAATACATGGTGTGGATTGTAATATGACTTTACTTCAGTGTTTACGCTGAAGTTCATACGGATATGACTTGGCACTGCTGCTATTCTTAACTTTGATATCTGCCAGGTGGATAACTATAATATCTTTCTAAATAAGAATTTAGAAGTGCAAGTGCATATGACTCCGCCATAGGGTTATCGTAGTCTGTGGGAGTAGCGGAAGGTGTGCAAGTTACTTCTGTCTATTTATAGACTAAAACAAGTATAGCGGAAACGGATCATCTGTTTTGATGTGACAGTCAAGGTGATTGACTTCATCAAAACAACAAATGAATGTAGTAAAAAGGATGTAGGAAGTTATGTCCTGAGATTTTTATGACATACTCTTGATAGGAAGTGATGTTCTTATACTACAATCGGGCAAACTTTGGTTGTCATAGATATTTCTCCACATAGGATCTGGACAAGATATCAAAAATTCTGGTGACTAGATCTATGGTTTTAGATCTATATTTGGAAAGTGTCCCAATTCGAATACTTAGACACCATTCTAAAAGTGGTTTAGAATGGACAACTTCTGGTGTGGTAGTGTACCCGCAGGTGATGAAGCCACCCGAAGAGATGTCTTCTAGACTGAAGTGGAGAATGACTTGCATGAATGACATATCACTTGATTAGACAATTGAGTCAATTATGTGATGTCATGTACCAAATCAGATGCTGCTTTTGCACTTACTGAGATATCAGAGATTCTGGGACTAGATCTATATCGATAGATATAAATTTGGAAAGTATCTCAATTCGGGTACTTGGACACCATTCTAAAGTAGTTTAGAATTGATGACTCCTGGCATGTCAGTCTATCCACAGGTGATGGAGTCACCCTCTCTAAAGAGATGTCATTCAGACTGATTAAGAAAGAGACTCACATGAATGACATATCATTTGCTTAGGCAATTGAATCAATCATGCAATGTCTTGTACCAAATCAGATGTTGCTACTGCACTTACCGTAGTAAGCAGATATTAATCAAATAATGGAGAAATAAAGGGAAGCAGTTAAGAATATAAAATAATGTTCTTGGTATATGGTAACGGCCGCCTTCTGCAGGAGTCGGTTATCGGTTCAGGCATCGAAGGTGACCTGGATGACAGAGATGTTATCAGAGTTTTGAGTTTACCCTCTTCTGAGTAGCAATATATTGGATAGGGTTCAAATAGGATACTGAGGTAGGCATGGTGCAGGATACTGGTTATGACTCAACGGAGGATACAACCCAAGAAGTTTGTTGGATAAAATTGTTCATTATGAACTTGGTCCCATCAAGTATCTAGAAAAATTCTTGAGTCAGGGTATCACTCAGTTTGGAAGATTGTTAATCTCCGCGAAGTTGAGATATAGAAAGAGGAAGTTGGAACATTGTGCGGATCGACTCACTGTGGCTATTTCTCGAACACGGTTGTTTCATAAATACGGTTTGCAAAACTAATTAGTAAAAAAGTTGGGTATTCAGTAGCACACGAGCTGTGCATATGCGATACCGCAATAATTGAGCTTAAGTGCAAATAGGAGATTGTTGGATAAAGTGCCCTCAAGACAATTATTGTAATTGCAGGTAGGCGATTATGATAATTGAACGAGGACTTATATAGATAGAACAGTCTTATTTGAAATGATAGTATGCTATCTGATTTATCTTTATCATTAATGTGTATATGTTTTACTTGTTATTACGTGTCGCTAATATATAATGATGAAGCCCGTAGGATTCTTGCTTGACTACCAGCATTATTATGGCGATCATATATGTGAGAGCTGGGTAGTCCATAAGTACATCCTTAAATGTTCCTACTCGAGAGAGTATCGAGACTGGGTATCGATATTCCGAAGTAGACTAGTGTATACGTTTCTAGACCCCGACGAGGGATGGTGGCCGGTCTCACAAGCCATTAGTGTTGTGTCACCTAAGATAATATACATATGCTCATTGGAGGTGAGTACACCGAACGAACTCGCCGAGAACTTCTAAATGGTATTATATCAATCTTCCGATAGCAGTTCTCTAGTGGCACAAGTACATGTTACTCTTTTGACCTGAGATCGTCATTTGTCTCGTGTGAGTTCCCACTGTACTTAGATTACTACCCTACCATGGTTCAAAGGAGTCGTGCAAATAGGTTTTAGTTGGGTACAGTCCCGAACCACATGGAGGCAGTGGTCGATTGTCAGGGATTCGTCTCTACTGGTATTAGGAGTCGATGTCGTGCTGTGTTCAGTTGGCTATCATCCTAAATCCGTGGCCACGGTGGATGAGATTTACTGATAAGAGTTCAATAGTTTCTCGGTTGGTGATGAGCTTGACTTCGGCATGACGTATCGGGTTATTATGGGTCCGACGTTATCCACTCTTAGACCCGGTATGCGATACTCTTAGACGAAAAGACCGGACTGTACGGGGATTGTCACATTCAGGCTTAGTAGGGTACAGACGGACTTGATTGTTGACCTCCCTTTCGACAGATACCTGGGTAGCCGTTATGTACAACTAGTGCCACTGTCGTGCTTGTGGTTTTGGATTTATCCAGTAAATCACTGCCAGCGTATTGTCGAGTCTTTAGAGTCCCACATACAAGGTTTTTCCGGTTCAGAGGATATGATGTAGAGCCCGTATATTGATACGTGCAGGGGTCCGATTAAATACGTGTACTGGTTACACGAACATTAATCAGACGGATGATAATACTAGTCGGTTTAGGATTAAGCCGGATTTTTAAATCAATTTTTGATTTTATATATATATATATATATATATATATATTCTAGTATTATTGTTCACTATTTATTTTCTCTCTTGGCTATTCGTATTTTTATACAGATATGCATATATATATATATTTCAATACGTATAACGGATTGTATTCCATATTTATATGGAATATTTCTAGAAGTAGGATACCTCATTATTGATTTTTTTTTTAGAAAATCAATTGGAAATGAAGTGGAGAGTAAGGTGGCTTTGGGTATAGTTGATGGCATGTAGAAAGGGATGAGCTTCAATTGTTTAAAGTAAAATGTTGACATTATTTTATGGTTGAAATAAAATATAGAAACCATTCCTATCTCTCATTCATTCCATACTTAGCTCATTTGTATTATGGCCAGCTCTTATTCTTTTCTTCCTTCTTGTTTATTTGCTCTCTTGAATTTTGTTTTAGAGTGAAAATGATAGTGGAAAAATTCGTCATCCCCATATTTCATTTCCAGCAAATTTGAAGAGTCGGTTGCTTCACTAGGCGAAGCTGAAATTTGGATCGATTTCTCTCGGATGGATCTTTTTCGGTAAGGGCGGCCGCCTCTCAAACTTATTCCTGACGGCTTACAAGGAGTTTGGAGGGGTCTTTCACGATTACGTGGACACACATCAAAGGTTGTAATATCTAAACTTTGTATGTTTAGTTTTCTAGTTTAGTGTCTGGAACGATCGCTAAAGATCAGTTTCTAATACTTCCCGTAAAAATTTTGCTTTTCGATCCCGCATTGGCCGCAGTTATAGCGGTAAGAACACTAGGAACTTTCAGATTCCTTGATCAAATGGGAATTAGAGTATCCTCCTTAGACTGTTCATATGTCGTTACTTCTCTTATGACATCGTCTTTGACATATTATTAGTTGAGCGTCACATTTGTGTAGAATATAGAAACTGTGCTGGTCAAGGAATCCTAGGTTTGAATGAAAATGAATCACAAGGCGATGTCAAAAGCTCTATCGAAAAGCGCATTTGAAACCTTGGACCATTTTTTTTTGAACTCCTCACTTTGGACCATGTTGAACTTTTAAAAATGGGTACCTGTGGAGAGCCTGAAGGGTCATCTTGATGGACGTAAAATGAAAAAGTTTCGATTATGGCTATTTCTCTTTTGTAACCTACAATTATGTTGCATGTTCAAAAGCTGTTTCTAACAGTTTTGGAGTTATGTAATGCTTTTGTTTTCAAGCAAAAATGTTGCTGCCTTAGTAATTTATGATAGCTTTCAGAGCTTAAAACAAATGGGCATTTCATAACGTTGTACTGGAACTTTGGTTGCTTCAATAATGGAACTTTCAGGCTTAAATGCCGAGAGTGATTTTTCCAAGATGAAGGTATTTTTGTGTTGGTTTGAATGCTAACTACTGTGAGAGGCTTGGGTAAAACTTAGGTGTTTGGTTTCCAACAAAACAAAAATGCAACATTTGTTGCAAATAAAAACACTCAAAACCATTGTTTGAGTGATTTCAACTTTTGTTGTTGGATTTCCAAATCCGAACTACATTTTTGTGTATGGTTGACAAAAATAAATGAGAAATGCAACATATGTTGCAAGATTGCTTATGTGGCATATGAGAATATTATGTGGCATCTCTAATTGATGATGGTCGATATCGGTAATCTCCCAGATCATGACACGTGACAGATGACATGTCCCAGAGCATGCAAGAGAGGACCTACAGTAGCCGACCAGACCACTCCTATGCCCGTCCTACGAACAAACGATGGCTCGCCTCCGAGCCCCCTGCACAATTGGTCTCATCGGCCTCACAGCTCGTTTCCGGGCTACTCAGAACCAAGATACCTCGGCTCTCCCGCTCGTCCGCGAGCTCTCCCGCCGAGGTTATCTTCCTCAGTCTCATCGACCGACCAACGACATCGCTCACAGGCGCAACCGCCATCCCGCGAATCTTGCCGTGCGCGAGATATCTGCCGGCCACATCCCACGTTCCACGCCATCACGATCCCCCATTAACGAGCATGTCTCGCCATTAATGGGTGATCCCGCTCATCACGTGGGCGTGACGTCGGGAGCGTAATGGCCGGCGTGATTCTCACGCCTGTCCTGCCTGCTGCCACCGCTATATAAACCACCTCTTCAAACGATTCAAGTTAGCCATTTTTACTCCACTAAGCCGTTACTCTGCTCGGATTTCTTCTCTAACTTGATCGTCGGAGGGTCCTCGGTGGTACAACCACACCGGGAATTTCTTGCAGGTAGCTCGGAGACAACCAACCTCAAACCCATTGAGATCCACACGCTTCAGGAGCCTGCCTCCAGATCCAATCTCAGCCATCCCTCGCCGCCATCAGCAGATAAACGGAAGGTAACATCTTGGCGTGATCCAGGTCGCGTCAGCTGGCGCCGTCTGTGGGAACTCTTGATTCCACATAAACAAAAGTTCATCTTTCGATCCCAATCTAATGGCGAGCGATCATCACGACGATCCAAGCACTAGCCGCCGCCTCCCCCTCAACGGAGGCGCAGACGACCCTCCTCTGCCGAATGCCATCAATGCCCTTGCCGGCCGGATAGACCGACTCATGTCCGTCATGGAGGCTCTCATCCGCGTCCAAACGGCAGGGAAAGACCCCCAGGTCGCCGCTCCCCCACCTCGGGACCAGGACCCCTACAGGGGAAGAGAAGACTCCGCACGCGCCGACACGGCCGATCATCGCCTCACCGTTTCCAACAGCCACAGGTCCTTTAGGCCGACATATTCGATAACCCGGTGGGCCCTGTTCCGTTTGGCTTCGATGACGAAGCGAACACCACGGCGGACCAACCTGGACATCTTGTTGTAGAAACGAGACCGGGCTCAGATCAGGGCTGCCGCCTATCAACAGCAAACTTCCCGATACTACAACGCGCGGGTCAAGCGTCGCTCCTTCAAGACCGGAAATCCGGTCTTACGGCGGAACGAGTTCGTCGATCAAGGCAGACTGCATAAGTTTTCCCCGAAGTGGGACGGTCCTTTCCTCGTCTCCGAGGTACTTCCCGGGGGAGCCTACCGCTTGCAGGACGCGGATGGACGCAAGTTTCTACGGCCTTACAACGCTGAGAAGCTCAAACTGTACCAGTAAAATGAATACCTACGAGTGTGTACCTCTCCTTTCACAAAGGCAATGTAAATTTTTCTAAAAAGTCCTTTCATTCGAATAACAATAAGGGAACGCTAGAACGTTGCAAAAGAAGAGTCTTATTCATCCCAAAAGGTACTATGGGGTCCTCAGCCTTATAGAAAAAAGGAAGGTTACAATAAAGGCGGAACGGGACCAAGGAAGTACTCCTGGTGGTACTCGGAGTAGATTTCCCTCAGCCAGGCCCTCGCCGCCATAGCCCTCTCCCGCTTCCCACGAGGCATCACGGTTTCACGATTGTCTGTTTCACCCGCAACTATGCCGCCACGCGGCAGACATCTTCGCTGATCGATGCGCGGTCGAAACGACACTACTCCGGAGCTTCGCGTTCCCCACGCAATCACGACACGTGTCGCCAGCAACTGTCCTTCTTCTCGGTACTCACGCCAGGAAGGACAGATAGAACCTCACAAGGGGAGCCCAGCAGCTACCCTGCTCGGCTATCCCTGGCTGGTAGCTCACTTACCACACAACGCCAGGGATCAAAGCCCTCACCAAGAGGCAGCCGAGCGGCTACCCTGCTCGGCTATCCCTGGCCGCTAGCTCCCCTGCCCCACAACGCCAGGGATCAAAGCCCTCAACAAGAGGCAGCCGAGTGGCTACCCCGCTCGGCTATCCCTGGCTGGTAGCTCCCCTACCCTACAACGCCAAGGATCAAAGCCATCACCAAGAGGCAGCCGAGCGGCTACCCCTTTTGGCTATCCCTGGCCGGTAGCTCCCCTACCCTACAACGCCAGGGATCAAAGCCCTCACCAAGAGGCAGCCGAGAGGCTACCTCGCTCGGCTATCCCTGGCCGGTAGCTCCCCTACCCCACAACGCCAGGGATCAAAGCCTTCACCAAGAGGCAGCCGAGCGGCTATCCCGCTCGCCTATCCCTGGCTGGTAGCTCCCTACTCCACAACGCCAGGGATCAAAGCCCTCGCCAAGAGGCACCGTGCAGCAACCCTGCTCGGCCATCCTAAAGGATCAAATCCCTCGCCAAGAGGCACCGGGCAGCAACCCTGCTCGGCCATCCTTAAGGATCAAAGCCCTCGCCAAGAGGCACCGGGCAGCAACCCTGCTCGGCCCGTCCTTAGTAGGCATCTTACGACCCCTCCCGCGCTAAGGATCAAAATCCCTCTCAAGAGGAAACTGGGACCTCCCTTTCTCGGTTATCCCTGGCCGGTAGCTCCCTACCCCAACACACCAGGGATCAAAGCCCTCACCAAGAGGCACCGGGAAGCAACCCTGCCCGGCCCGCCCTTAAGGATCAAAAGCCCTCGCAAGAGGCAACCGGGCCCGCCCTTGTCCGGTTATCCCTGTCCGGTAACTCCCTACCCCAACACACCAGGGATCAAAGCCCTCGCCAAGAGGCACCGGGCAGCAACCCTGCTCGGCCTTCCTTAGTAGGCCTCTTACGGCCACTCCCGCGCTAAGGATCAAAAGCCCTCTCAAGAGGCAACCGAGCCCACCCTTGCTCGGTTATCCCTGGCTGGTAGCTCCCTACCCCAACACACCAGGGATCAAAGCCCTCGCCAAGAGGCACCGGGCAGCAACCCTGCCCCGCCCGTCCTTAAGGATCAAAAGCCCTCGCAAGAGGCAACCGGGCCCGCCTTTGTCCGGTTATCCCTGGCTGGTAGCTCCCTATCCTAACACACCAGGGATCAAAGCCCTCGCCAAGAGGCACCGGGCAGCAACCCTGCTTGGCTCGTCCTTAAGGATCAAAAGCCCTCGCAAGAGGCAACCGGACCCACCCTTGTTCGGTTATCCCTGGCTGGTAGCTCCCTACCCCCAAAACTCCAGGGATCAAAGCCCTCTCCAAGAGGCAATCGAGCAGCTTCACTACTCGGTCCATCCTTAGCAGGCCTCCCACGGCCCCTCCAGCGCTAAGGATCAAAGCCCTCACTAAGAAGCAGCCGAACGGCTACCCTGCTCGGCTATCCCTGACTGGTATCTCCCTACCCCACAACGCCGGGGATCTAAGCCCTCGCCATGAGGCAACCGAGCAGCTACCCTGCTCGGCCCATCCCTAGTATGCCTCCTACGACCCCACCAACAACTAAGGAACACGACCTCACCAAGAGGCATCTGGCCTATCTACGTCTGCGCGATCTCCACCTCGACTACGGGGGAATGGAGATACCGTCTTCCCGTCGGTCTTCGCACACTTGGCAAGTGAACAGATTCAACTCGACGCGTAATTGCTAGATGAAGAACCGACACAACACGAAGGCAGTACTGTGCAAATACAAGTGTTTACCGACAAAGGAAAATACGCGTGCAAACACAACTGCAAAAAGTTTTATTCACAAAGCCAAAAGTCTTTACAAAGGTATTGTGGGCTCCCCAGCCTTATCAAATTACCCGAAAGCTTACAAAAAGATAGGAGGAAAAGCCAAAAAGTTCGGGGCATAAGCCCAGCCTAGAGCTCGCCTCCTTCATCACCATCGGCCGAAGGCATGACCACTGAAAGCGGGACCCGAGCACGGAACTCACCGTCGGCAAACTCCGGACACTGCTCCTTGACAGCATCAAGAGCTTTGTTCCATGAAATGGCGGAAGCCTCGCCAAGGTCGACGTAAAACTGGTCTGACCTCTTATAATCAGTCACCGCCTTTCTAGCCCAAATCTCGGCAACCTCCGCCGCCTGAAGCGCCGCTTCGGCATCTCGCCTGCCGGCATCCCTCGCCCTCTTCATGGCTGCAAAGCGATCGGCCAGTTCCACCAACTTCGCCTCGATGACCCGGTGGGACTCACTCAGACGGGGATAGGACTCCCGGCACTTTGAGACGGCGAGCTCCGCGACGGCCGATCGGGCTTCAAGGACGGCCATCCTCTCCCTCTCCAGACGCAGCTCAAGCCGCAGATCCTCGGCCTCCGAAGAAGACTCTCCTGCTGACCTCGCAGCATGAATAGCCCCCTCGGCCTCCATACGAGTAACGAGGGCGCGGTGCTGAAGGACCTGACGAAAAACAGCAGAGAGCCTTAGAGACACCCGAACTAAAGAAAGGACGCTCGAAATAACGCATGGGGAAGTACATACCTGAACTGCCTCCTGAGCGATAGCCTCCATTTGAGCCTTAAGGGTCCCCCGCGGAATCTTGCCCCCGCCCGACTCCTCCATACTATCAAGCAAGCCGGCAGCAACAGAAAGCCCCGACGGGACCACAAAATGAACGTCCCCCTCCTGCACAGGAATCCCCTCCGGAATCTCCATCGGTAGAGAGCGAGAGACCGTCGTCTTCCTCTTAAGAGGAACCCCATCTTCGTCCTCTCCTGCATCCCTCGTCTGGGGCTTGGGAGCCCGTGGAAACCTTTGGCCGCCGCCTGGATAATCATCGGGAGCTCGTGATGAGGCAGATGGCCCTTCCGTCGGCGGCACATTTGGTGCGGGGCTCGGTTCAGCCGGAGGCACGGCCGCACCGACGGCCCTCCTCCGGAACTGAGCACCGAGGGCACCAAGAGTCCAGGATCGAACCATTGGTCCTGCCAAAGGGAGAAGCAGACTCAACTCAGAAAGAGAAGAAGCAGAATAAAGAAAAAGAAGACATCTAACCTAATGGAGAAGTCATCGGGAAAGCAGAGATCCGACATAAAGAGGAGTGCGCCGAGCTTACGAGATCAAGAACGAGGGAAATATGAAGAGGGATGGGCCCTGAAGCGGACCCCACCTCCATTTATAGTCACCGGCGTCCTCATCCAACGGCGACAGTCGACTCCCGCCAAAAACAACTCTTCACATTCGATGACCATGATCGCTCCACCTGTCGCACGCACATTGGCCGGATCCCATCAGACGCCAGAAGTCTGCGGCCCGTCGCGTCAGCCAACCAGCGCCCGACACGTGGGCTGTCACTTCAGCGAAAATACGCACGATCCGGCGCACCCTCTTTAATGCAAAGAGCTCACCCTGATTCGCTAGCATCATCCAGAAAATACAACAGATTACCCGGGGACACGCCTGACGATATCTTCGAAAAGGAGCTCACCTCGGGTGACCCGGCAGACCACTCTCGACCCGACCATTCAGCTGGTCGGGACGAGAATGGAGGGCTAATGATGATGCTCGATATCGGTGATCTCCCAGACCATGACACGTGGCAGGTGACATGTCCCAGAGCATGCAAGAGAGGACCTACAGTGACCGACCAGACCACTCCTATGCCCGCCTTACGAATAAACGATGGCTCGCCTCCGAGCCCCATGCACAATTGGCCTCCTCGTCCTCACAGCTCGTCAACGGGCTACCACAGAACCAAAATATCTCGGCTCTCCCGCTCGTCCGCGAGCTCTCCCGCAGAGGTCATCTTCCTCGGTCTCATCGACCGACCAACGGCACCGCTCACAGGCGCAACCGCCATCCCGCGAATCTCTCCGTGCGTGAGATATCCGCCGGCCACATCCCACGTTCCAAGCCATCACGATCCCCCATTAACGAGCCTGTCTCGCCATTAATGGGAGATCTCGCTCATCACGCGGACGTGACTTTGGGAGCGTAACAACCGGCGTGATTCTCGCGCATGCCCTGCCTGCTGCCACCGCTATATAAACCCCTTCTTCAGACAGTTCAAGTAAGCCATTTTTACTCCACTAAGCCGTTACTCTGCTCGGATTTTCTCTCTAACTTGATCGTCGGAGGGTCCTCGGTGCCACCCGGGACTTCCTTGCAGGTAGCTCGGCGACAACCAACCTCAAACCCATTGAGATCCACACGCTTCAGGAGCATACCTGGGACATTGCAGGTTTAAGTGGCCTCATATGGTGATTTGCACGTCTTCTGCACGCTCTTTCGCGCTCAAGCAGCTCAAGCCTTGTAGCAGATTAGTTATGAACCAATGAACTGAATACAGACTTCTCTAGACTTTGTTTGTTACCATCGCTGCTCTCAGATTGAAATGCCAGATGTATAGTTGTTGCAAGCAATTTGTTCTTTTTCTTCTTTTTCTTTCCTTCTTCATATTTTCCATGTTAACGACCCGTAACAACAATCTGATCTGAGATGCGCCAAAGCATATGATTTCAAGATTTATTCCGTGTAACATGAGCGTCGAACTTGTTTTGTATTTCATGTTTTCTCAGATAAGCAAGTCCTGCGTAAATCATAATGTCGTGCTCCTTTTAATTTTTTTTGAATGCTTGTGAGAATCTACTCAAAATTGCCGCATTATATTTGTTCTGAACATGGACTAAATGCAACAATGCAAATGCTACAAATTTGATAACTTTGATTATGGATGTAAACATAAGGATTTCATGAATGAATTTAGCATAATCTGATTACCCTTCAGGTTGTTTAAAATTGAACAGGCTAATAATATTGCATAAGGAATAAATTAATCCAATAGTATCAACTTAATAAATTGCTTCAATGCTTTATTTACAGCACACATGACATCCTTCACACCAAGCTGCACGTCACAAAAAATGATTCCAAAAATCCCTTCATATGCTTCAACTCCTGATAGTTATTCTCTTTTTACAAGTTGTCAAAGTCCCCTTCAACAAAATAAAGCACTTCAACATCTATTGAGAATTCAGAATAAAAAGAAAGTCAAGAAAAGAGCCAATGGAAAGGCCAAGGCCGTTCCGTTTATAGAAAAAACTGGAACAAGCTCCATCTCTACGGAAAAAAAAACCGATCAAGCTAATAGAATCAAGTTACTATGTCCGATTTTTGGGTAACAAACTCGATCGAAGAAAACCACAAGGGCGAAACATGAAAACAACATCATCGTCGGTCATTTTTTGAGTCGTTAGACATAAACACCATCTTGTACCCAAAAAAAATGGGTTTGTACAAGATGTCAGATCAATTCATCTTTCAATATTAAACAAGAAAAGAGGCGAGACGTTACGTTACCGAAGAAAAGTGGGAAAGCCTTTCCAGGTCGAGATTTGAACTCTGGATGAAACTGGACTCCAACATAATATGGTCCACTGGGCAGCACAAGGATCTGCATCAAACATAAGCATTAACATAGATTAAATAAACAACTGCACATTGAAAAATATTCATAGAAAGCCCGTTGAAAAGGTGCAATGTGATTTAGATAATACCTCCATTTGATTTCCGCTTTCATCTTTACCAACAAACGAAAGTCCAGCACTTTCAAGTTTCGTTACCATATCAGGATTTACCAGCAAATATATTTTAACATGTAAAATTGATTTTATGACCCGCATTATCCTACCGGCATGAGCTAGGAACATAAAAGAAGTTCAAGTTTTCATCAATCATGGAAAATGTTAAGAAATCAAGATTAAATACCAGAAGTTCAATGTTTAAATCATCTGAAATATATAAGCTCTTTTCAGAATATCTTTAAAATTCTCTACTGATAAAAATTTTTGTTTTAAATTTACTTAAATCTTTTTCTATAACGTGTAACATATATGTACTTGCATCGCATGTGCAAGAAATACTAGTATACAGTGTAATCGGCAGCGATAAAGTTAGATTCAGATATTTATAATAAAAATAAACAAAAAAATAAAAGCCTTCTTACCTTAAGTAGATGCCATGCCGCTTCATGAGCATCAGGTGCCTAGACAAATCAAAAACTTTTCAATTCCTCAATGTAACAATGCCAAAAAGGAAAAAAAGAGAAATGAAAAAGGGAAAAAAGGGCACTAAAATGATCAATTAATCAATAATTTGGCAAGCCTCTGTTTTGGCAGCGTCTTCAAGGTCAGAAGCGGCAACCCAGTCCACTACGAGTTTTTTACAGCACGCAGCAGAAGCATGAAGATGGGCCTTAAAAAAGTTCATATAAGCTGGTTGTTGTAAAGGGCGTCTCGTATCTGCGCAACCAAAGAAGGGAGGGATGAGCTTCAGAGGCGTCTGTCAATAAAGACGCTAGACTTCAGAGCACGCTCAGACGTCTGCTAAGATGATCGTCAAACGTCTGGCCGGGCTATGGCCAGACACGGCCAAAGAGTCAGACGTCTGCCCCAATAGGGACAGACGTCTGGTAGTGCTCTAGCTTTTTTTTCAGAGCGGCTGCCAAACGTCTCTCCCTCATAGGGTCAGACGTCTGCCTAGAGATAACCGCGAATTTCAGAACATGAATCACCTTGAAAATTCAGTTATTTGATGGCAGTTTTGTAATTTCTGTGATATTATTATAATTTAAATTGTATGAGATATATATAGGATCTTAGGGTTAAAATTTAAAGTGTCGGAGATCTTCATCATAAGGTTTAAGAGATCAAAACGAAGGCCATTAAAGATAGATAGTTTTTTTATCATAAAGTTCTAGGGAGTCGTCGGCTCTATAAGGGATCAAGACTTTCAAAGTAGAACTTATATAGAGGGAGAGAGGAAGATCTCCTTGGAGATCTTAAGGAGAGTGTTTTGTAATTCTCTGTAAGATTTCTTTTTCTTTCTAAAGTTCTAATAAAGATTCTTTCCGTTTTTCTATTAATCTCTTGTTTTATTTATTATCACGATTTGTGTTCAGTCGAAAATATCGCACTTTTGATATAACATTTTTCTTAATTTTCTTAAATATCTAAAAGTGTTTATTATAAATATGACACATATTTGGGTTTATCTGTAAAAATACTATTTATCTTATGTTTATATATTATAATCAATATTATGAAGGAAAATATATACATATAATATTTTGATAATTTAAATATGCATATCATATCAAATATTCTTAATCAATATTCTTAAAATATAATATCATATCAAATTGGTTAGGATAATATCTCAAAAATATCAAATATTACTAACATTATCGGCAGAATAATATTTATATAATATTTTGATAATTTAAATATGCATATCATATCAAATATCCTTAATCAATATTCTTAAAATATAATATCATATCAAATTGGTTAGGATAATATCTCAAAAATATCAAATATTACTAACATTATTCATTGAGATATTGTGCAAGGTCAGGAAATCGAGATGTTGAGATGTCGGGAATCAAAAATCTGCCGATAAAGTTAAAGAAAATCGAAGAATCAATACTGGCAGAGACTCAAGAAATATTTTCAAGTTCCAGATATCAGCTAAATCTCTATGTGTCACAAGAATAAAGCCCCAGAAATTTGCACCCAAGATCTCACCAACAAACCGCGGATCCGCAGCCAAACCATGCAATATGCGGCGGATCCGCGGACGATTCACTGAATCAGGAGTTAGGATTTTCAGGTTTGATTTGCTACAACTAACCCTAAATCTGGGGGTTTTTGGTTTTTGGTTTTGGGGCTATATAAAGGACCGAGGGAAAAACTTAGAAATCATCAATCTTTTACATAAGCTAATCACCGTCAAAGAACAAGTGATCCAAGACAGGTCCAAAATTCGACGTGATATTCAACGGAATATCTACATCCGACAAAGTAGAGATCGAGAGCAACTTCTTCTCCCTCTTATAATCTAAACTTGAAGTTTGTACTTGTGAAGTTGATTAATATAGGTAGATCTTTAGTTTAATTAATTAGTAGTTTAATTATTTAGTTACATTATAAATTTCATCTCTATCTGTTCTTCTATCTCCATCATGCGCGAGTAATTCTCCGCTTGATAGGGTTCGCAGGATTATGGTAGAACAATGGATGAGAAAATATTTTAACTTCTTTTAAATCTTATGAAGTTTATAAACTTTAGCAAAATAAATGTTAACATCCTTATTGGACGCGCTACCAATTTATTGCTAGTCTCGACCGCAATTTGAGATCAGATTAACAATTGTTTTGTTAAGGGCTAGATATGAATAAAGATCAATGAAAGGACAAGGGTCAATAGTGGGGAAACCCTAGTTTCTTCCAAGAACCCTAATCCTCATTCATCACTATCTATCTAGTATTAAATCTATCAATAGATAAAAGAAGTAATCTTTATTAGTCATCCATGCCTACTAAATCCGAACGAACCCTACAAGCATTCTTCTTATAAAATCTATATCCGTATTCAAACTAGATCTGTATTCTACATCCGTATTTTAACGTAGATCTAGAAACTATTCTCCACTATTCTTTATTCCTTTATTCTTCATCTTTTTCAACACGTCTAAAATAAGATTGAAAGATTCCACATATCCCTGAGGACAACCCGTATTCATCCCGGTCTAGCTACACGCGACACCGTTATTGATTGCGGTTATTACTACTACACACTTTAAAATAGAAATCAATCAAATGACGTCGTTGCCGGGCATACATGCGTAATTTTTTATTCTTACTATTCGTGTTGAATTCTTATTCGATCTATATCATAAAACAAAACAAGCCGCATCTTGCATATTTAACGAACAGTGTGCGATTTTTGCGAGAGAATCTGGAGTCACTGTAGCGAGGAGATAAGGATTCAGAGACATTCATCAAGACCCAGAGAAGCAAGGGAGGCCACCGTAGCAAAAAGTTTTCAAAGAACTCTCAACTCCGCAGAGGAACCGCGGCAAGAAGTGTGTTTTGGTGGCGGAACCGCGGCGGTGTTGGTGAGTTAGGGCTTCAATTTTCTCTGGTATATTTTCTATCTTTTTCTCTCTCCTCTGAAAAATCCAATAATATATTTTCTACAGGATTCTTTACAAAATATCGCCGCTTAAAAATCTTTTTACGAGTTTTGTTTTGCGGTTTGTTTTTGCATATTTTAATACGGACATTAACGGACAAAAACCAAATTCAGATTAGGTGGGGATTTCATTATCCTTCTTAAGCCCCACAAATCACAAAACGAGTATCCGCATCACCCTACATTAATTAAAAAATATCTAGACCAAGACTCTAAGGACCGTCGCACTCAATAAGGACAGAGGAAGATCATGGATAATCTATCGCTTATCCGCATTACTTTTGTGGTGTCTAGGCAAGTGTGTCTAAGGCAAGTGGTTACTTAATTAGGCCCGCTATTTTCGGTGATTCGTATAGCGGATACCTCCCACTTACCTGGCCATAAGAGTGATAAAGAGGTGGTAGAGGATTGATCCTGCGGCTTGTCCTTTAGAAGTCTAGGAGCGGTCTAGAGACTTAACCTAGGTAATCTTAGTTCTAGGGTTGTGTGTGCATTTTTTTTATGGTTTGTCTCACGTTCGACACTTTTCAAAATAAACCAATTTTTAAGTTCTCACACGCTGCCACGTGCGCTAAACCCGCTTAGTGCATGCTCGGCTGGACACGGGATTCTAGTGCCCGTCTTGTCCGCATTTCTGCTATCAACTCCGAAGTCAGTACTTCTTCATCTCCATTTCCCCCTCCACCTACCACATCGACCGAGATGGACGGGTCTCCATCAGATTTTACCACCACCATCCTGCCGCCACCCGTCGGTGCGCAGAATACACCGCACATCTCTCTCCAAGAAAGATGTTACCCTATGCGTGGACCCCTTCCTACCTGTCTATCTATTCCACCATCCAATGAGAATAATTTTGAAATTAAACCCCACTTCATCAAACTGTTGCCCAAATTTCACGGGTTTGAATCCGAAGACACATATGTTTTTATAAACAAATTCGAAAACGTATGCGCAATGATGGGTACGTCACAACTGTCTGTGGATGCTATGCGCTTATGTCTTCTCCCTTTTACTTTGTGCAATCTAGCAGAAAAATGGCTTTATAATACTGCCTCACATTCTATTGCCAAATATGATGAATTTGTTATAGCATTCCTTAAGAAATTTTATCCCAATCATAAGACCGCCCGCGTTCGAAGCGAGATTAACTAGTTTACCCAACTTCCCAATGAACCATTTTGGAAATACTTTGAACGGTTTAAGGATCTTCTTTTACAATGCTCTCATCACGGAATCAATAGATGGGACCTTTATCGCATTATATATGAGGGTGTTGATCTAACAACAAAGCAGATGCTTGAAACCATGCGTCAATGTCATTTCCTGTCTAAAGATTATGGTGAAGCTTGGCAATTTCTGGAAAATCTCACTGAACAAACCCTACAGTGGGAAAGCGTTAGACCTGCATCGTCTAGGGGAGGTATCCATCAGCTCAATATTTCCATCGCAGTGAAAGCCGAAATGGCCGCAATATAAAAGAAACTCGATGCTAATGAAAACAAAGTCTCTTCAGCCCCCCTAAACCAATTTATGCTCCCCAAAACCATGTGTGGTTGCTGTTCCGACCCATCACATATGATGGAAGAATGCCCTTTGAATGCACTGCTTCAAGGTCAAGAACACACTAAAGCTACTTTTCAGCAGCGACCTAGAAACAATCCTTATTCTTCCACATATAATCAGGGATGGAGGAATCGTCCTAATTTTGCTTGGAACCAGAACCAAAACCAAAACCAAAATCAAAACCAGTTCCAAAGAAATTATCAAAGACCTCCTCCACAGCAACAACAACCACACCCACAGAGTCAGCACCCCTTTCATTCGCAACCTTTTCAAAATCCGGCCAACAATTCTACACCTTATAATAATTCTTTCCAAACGGCCGGTAACGAAAACTCATCTTCACTCGAACGAAGCATGGATATGTTTATTAAACATCCATGCAATCGACGAATGAAATAAAGTCTTCTATCCAATCATTAACACAGACCACCACTCCCATGATGAAAGTATAAAATTGATAGATGCATAATTTGCATAAATAAATGCTGCGATGAGTGCGAGAGAAAAATGGAAACTTCCATCTCAACCTATACCTAATCCTGGCCACTCACAAAGTTATAATATGAGTGTTGTTACCACGTTGAGATCAGGAAGAGTGCTGGATAACCAAGTGGGTGAACACGTTGATGACGTTGATGATATTAATGATACCCTGGCTTCTACTTCTTCTCCTATTTCGTCTAGTCCACCACTTTCTTTCGAGCCCACTCTTTGTTTTCCCCAAGGCTTGAACACTCAGCCCACTTTCTCGAGTCAACCTAAAACAATCCCAACTCCAATTCTGGGATCCATTCCATCCCCACAATCCTCTCCAATGTTGGACCCAACCCTTATTGATAAAGCACCTTATCCAAACAGGTTAAGGGGCAACATACCAAGTCCACAAATGGAGAAGATTATGGAAATTTTTAAGCAAGTTAACATAAACATTCATCTCCTAGATGCTATTCAACAAGTTCCATCTTATGCAAAAATTCTAAAGGACTTGTGCACTAGGAAGAGAAAAACTCAAGTGCCTAAAAAAGTTTTCTTAACGAGTAATGTAAGCACTGCTTTTACCCAACAACTACCCAAGAAACGAAAGTACCCCGGAAGTCCTACCATATCTATTTCTATTGGGGTAAAGATATCAATCGTGCTCTACTCGATTTAGGTGCTAGTGTTAACTTGCTTCCGTATTCTGTGTATGAGAAATTAGGGATCAGAGAGTTACAACCGGTGCACTGCACTCTTCAGATGGCCGATCGATCTATCACCCAACCTAAGGGTGAGCTAGAGGATGTGTTAATCAAAGTCAAGGGATTTATATTCCATGTGTACTTTATCTCTATAAATACACAGCCTGTAGAGAACCCACGAAACCAAATTCCGGTGATTTTAGGTCGACCTTTTCTTGCGACTTCCAACGCAATAATCAATTGTAGAAACGGCTCTATGACCCTATCCTTCGGGAAGATGTCAATTGGGCTTAACATTTACAAGTCGGGAAGTGAACCCTTCGAACCCTATGCTCAAGTATTATCCGTCGAAGCGATAAATTTCGACAGCAACGAATTTGAACAGCTTCACAATTTTGATCTTGACTCCGCTAGTACATTGTTGTTTGACCCTGCTATTTGTTATACACATACAGACACTTCTATCGAGCTGTCTGGGTCAACATCTAACGCTGGATATGAACCTTTTATGGAGTCCGAGTATCATCCCGTTCTTTCCGATGAGATTATTATTCGGGATAAAAATGAAAACTTTGAAGAAATTTTCACTGAAGAACTCGCATTCTTAAAAAACATGGGTGTTGCGATGAATCAACCTCAATACAAAGAAGTTGAACCACCACCCCTTCTTCTTATCAATAACAAGAATGCGAGTAATCCACCATCATTATTTCATCTCTATAAACCGAGACGTAAACACGTTCTATTCTACCTCTTATCCTGTCACGCCCCGCATCCTAGAGTACGCTAAGATGGGCACGTGATATAGTCAACCATGCTACCTGTGGGTAGGAAGTATCCATCCACAGTCACATTACGGCTGTAGAAATATCAAGAAAAAAATATAACTATTTAATACATGTCCATAAGCCACGATAAAATGAGTCAAGAATAATAAAAATGCGGAAGCAAAAGATCCAATACAAAATAACTGGAATGTATGTCCCATAATGCGGGCTCACATCAGGAATAAAATGCAGAAAAGTAAAAGAACTAACTACTACTGAATCCTCACTGCTCAGCCTGCTGGCTGAAGTACTCCTGCTCGGACTGCAGCAAAGGTACGGAATCTGGGCCATGCAAAACCCAGACGTCAGCGCGTCATGTCATCAAGCAATAAAATATAAACAGGGTAATAGGCAATGCAAATATAATCATAAATGATAAATCAGGTGTAACAGCAATATAAATCTGGGCAGTGAAGGGTAGTGTGCAGTGAGTAAACTAAACTGGTCTATTGGGTTATCTACTCTCAAGACTTTGAAATCAATTTGATGAATTATCGATACAACTCAATAGTATCCCATGCGTGCCCGGGACCACGGTCAAGATTCTCGGGCTGAATCCGAGACGTGCCGCTAGGCAGTAAAAAGTAGCATGTACAGATGAGTGATGTCAGCATCATCACTCTGGGGCTGGCCTAGCCCGTAAGACTGATCAGAACAGTTATCGAACTGTTGAGTTACAAGTCAGGTTTCATCATTGATTTCCCCATACCCCCAAGTTATATGTGTTCAAGTTAGGTATTTAAGTAATCAAGAACTAATGCCAACACAGGAGCAGGTAGGTACAGGTTTGTCTGGATAGACAACATGAATGGTCCGTAAGGACTACATGTCAGGTTTGTTGGCATTAGACACAAGATCAGGTAACAGGTCAAGCCATGATACGTCAGGTCAAGTCAAGTAGTGTACAGTACCACGTCGGGTCAAGCAATATGTGTGTAGCAGTGTAAAAGATATCATGTGGTGCTCAAAATCAACTAACATAATCATGTTTATAAATAAACAAGCATGGGTATCAACAACACAATAAATTGGTACATGTAATAGGTTAAGCAATACGCGCAGATTAAACTACTTAGCTGTACGGTTATCAGTTTGTGTTTCAGACATGGTTTCAACATTATATGAATACAGTATGACAATTATGGCTGTTAAATCATGTTAACTAGTATTAAGAAATTTTAGGGATGCAATGATTTATAAATAGGTTCAATGGACGAAATCACGGCTAAAACAGTTTAAAATGCACACGGGTGTCCGATGGAGTAAAACTATAGAAAGAATACCATAAGCTATGTGAATAATTTAAATGTGATTAAAACATATGAATGTGGTTATCTGGTTTAATGAAGTAAATGCGAACGGTAGGTTTCAAGTCTGGAAACTAAAATGATATATCGCGACATCGAACATGTAAAAGGGAGAATCATGATACTAAAGTTAAACTACGGGTTTAAAGTGCCATCAAATGTATATATAATAAATTAAGTAGCATGTAGCAAGTTTTACTTGCCTCGACGGGTCGTGATACGGAAAACGGAACGTTACGCGTCGGCAGGGAAAAGTCGCGACGCACGCACGGTACACGGAAAGAGCCCAAATGACGAACAGTGGAGTCACACGGGTCAGAGGTCCTCGCTGGGTCGTCGGGAAACGTCGCCGGTACTGTCGGATTCCGGCAAACCAGAAAAACAGTAAACATCAACCTAGAAAAGAGATGTATGAAAGAAAAGAGAGAAGAAGAGAAGGAGGATTGAGTAGAGAAAGCTCACAACGGTCTGTGGAGGGGTCGTGAGGATCGACGACGGAGCTCCGGTGCACGACCTGTAGAGAACCACCGGCGGTTTAAAAGACTAACAACATAAAAGAATGGAAGAAGGGGAAAGAAGGAGTATGGAGGAGAGAAAGGAGGGGCGATGCTTACTGGGGTGTGCGCGAAGGCCAGGGGCACGAGGACGAGGTCACCGACGGCGACAGTTCCGGCGGTGCAAAATGCACGGGGTGCACGGCTGCTCGGCGCGAGCGTAGGGTGATCGGGGAAGGAGGGAATGGTGGCGGAGGTGACGAGGGTGAGGAGCGGCGTCGAACGGCGATGGCGACGCCGGCGGTGACACGGTGGGCGAGGGGGAGAGCCGTGGTTAGGTTTACAGGGGATGGGTTCATGAAAGGATAAAGGATACTAAGATATATGGGGGGATATATATATATATATATATATATATATATATTCTCGCGAGAGGAGAGAGAGAGAGAGAGGGTAACAGTAAGGAGAGAGGAAATTGGATTTTAATGCAGGGATAGGGAGGAGAGAGAGAGAGATAGAGAAAAGTGAGAGAGGGAGAAAGTTGTGGGGTCGGGTGAAAGGGGACTTGCGATTGGTTGGGGAAAGAAATAGGTTAGGAAAAAAAATAGAAAAAGATTTTCTATAAATATACAGAGAGCCATTTCATTGGCTGGTGAAACCAAGGAAATATTTTCAGTTTGTTAAAGAATTATATTCGGTTGGTTTAAAAAAAATTCTAATAGGCTGAAAAAATATTCTGGCCGATTTAAAAGATTTAGAAAAAAATAGGATTTGGCGGAAATACAAAATATTTCAGAATTGCGCCCGGATTGCGTCCAAAATTTGAATTTGAAATATGAAAATTATTAGCAAGTTCCAAAAATTGAAATGAAGGATTTTGTAATGAAAAAGCATACCCCCAAGAACGGACGCACGTACGTACGCGTAGTCGTCCAAACACGTCCGTTTCACTGGGACGGGAACACGATACAAAGACGCTACCACAGGGTTAGGGGTGTCAAGCAAGCCATGTCAATTATTTTTAATTTATTTTAAACGACTTAAATTGTTATATGCAAGAATTTGAATTGTCGGGGTAAATTACAACTAGCAACAGTCAAGCAAGATAAATGAAATAAATACCACACACCACACATACGGTAACTAAAATTTGTAGAATTGGACTCGGTTGTTATATTATACCCAACTACAAAAAGAATTTCATCCTCGAAATTCCAAGAATACAAAGGATAGACGAAAATCAAACTACAAGAAAAGATGAGGAAACTTCTGCCGGATTTCATCTTCTCGTTCCTAAGTTGACTCTCCATGTGAGCGACTACCCCAAGAAACGAGTACAAGAGGGATAACCTTGTTCTTAAGAACCTTTTCCCTTCGATCCACAATCGCAACCGGTCACTCCTCAAAGTCAAGTCTTCTCGTACAGTCAGCTCTGAATGATCCAATACATGTGTTTCATCCCGAACATACTTACGGAGTTGAGATACGTGAAACACATCGTGCACATTCGCCAAGGACTGCGGTAACGCCAAACGATACGCTACCTCGCCAACACGCTCCAAGATCTCGAAAGGCCCGACGAACCGAGGACTGAGCTTTCCTCGACTTCCGAAACGAATCACCCATCTAGTCGATGATATCTTCAAGAATACCAAATCACCCACGGCGAACTCTAGAGGTCTCCTCGACGTATCTGCCCAACTCTTCTGTCGGCCTTGTGCTGCTTTTATATGGTTCCTGATAGTGTTAACTTTCTCAACTGTCTGCACAACCAAATCTGGTCCCAACAATCTTCGTTCACCGATATCGCCCCAACAAACAGGTGAACGACACTTGCGACCATACAAAGCTTCGAATGGAGCCATCTGAATAGTTTCCTGGAAACTGTTGTTGTAAGAAAACTCCACCAAATGTAGATGATCCTCCCAAGAACCCTTGAAATCCAACATGCACGCTCTCAACATATCTTTAAGAGTTTGGATCGTTCTCTCCGACTGGCCATCTGTTTGAGGGTGATAAGCTGTGCTAAACATCAATCGAGTCCCCAAACTTTCCTGTAAGCTCCTCCAAAAGTGTGATAAGAACCGAGTGTCACGGTCGGACACGATGCTCACCGGTACTCCATGCAATCTTACAATCTCCTGCATGTACCGTTCTGCCAAAGCTTCTGTTGATTGACCAACCCGAAAAGGAATGAAATGAGCTTCCTTGGTCAAACGATCAACAATCACCCATACTGCATTGTTGCCTTTTGGACTCCGCGGTAGAGCTGTCACGAAATCCATGGTTATATGTTCCCACTTCCACTGAGGAATCGGAAGTGGTTGCAATAAACTAGCAACCCTTTGATGTTCAGCCTTAACTTGCTGACACACCAAGCACTTTGCCACAAAGTGAGCAATCTCTTGTTTCATGCCTTCCCACCAGAAATGCTGTCATAAGTCTCGGTACATCTTCGTGCCTCCTGGATGTACGGAATAAGCTGAACTGTGTGCCTCCTTCATAAGCTCTTCACGGATATCCCCCTTTGGTACACACAAACGGCTACCATACCTCAACGAACTATCTTCATGGATCAGTAAATCTGTTCGTAGTCCGGCTTCAACCTGTTCTCGAAACTTTTGCAATCTAGGGTCCTGCGGTTGCGCTGCTTTAATATTCTCGATCAACGACAAATGTACTTGCAGCTGCATCAACTGTCCAGAAGAATGCGGTAGCACAACCTCCAAATCAAATCTTCGAAAGTCTTCAACGAGTTCCTTCTACGTAGTCAACATCCGAATAGCTGGTAACCGACTGAGCGCATCCGGTACGACATTAACCTTCCCCGGATGGTAGTAGTCAGCCATCAGCTCCAACCATCTACGTTGCCTCATATTAAGCTCCTTCTGCGTGAACACATACTTCAAGCTTTTATGATCCGTGAAAACCTCGACCCTTTCGCCCAAGAGGTAGTGTCTCTAAATCTTCAAAGCGAAGATCACAGCCGCAAGCTCCAAGTCATGAGTTGGGTAATTCTTCTCATGGGTCTTCAATTGTCTCGATGCGTATGCTACAACCTTCACATGCTGCATCAAAACACATCCCAATCCTTTTCCAGATGCGTCACTGTGAATCACCAATCCTCCGGAACTATCTGGCACGGTCAGAATAGGAGCGGTTATCAATCTCTGCTGCAACGTCTCAAAGGCTGACGCACATCTATCCATCCACACAAAAGGTACCTCCTTGCGCGTAAGCTTAGTCAACGGCTCCGCCAGACGAGCAAAGTTCTCCACAAATCTTCTGTAATACCCGGCGAGTCCAAGAAAACTTCTTATCTCCGCAACATTCCTCGTAATCGGCCAATCTCGAACTGCTGCAATATTTTCGGGATCGACGGCGATTCCATCGCCAGACACAACATGCCCCAAAAGCTTTACTTCCTCCAGCCAAAACTCGCACTTGCTCATCTTCGCATACAATTTCTCTTGTCTCAACGTCTGCAGTGCGATCTTCAAATGTTCTGTATGCTCTTCAATACTCTTCGAGTAAACCAGAATATCGTCAATGAACACCACAATAAACTGGTCCAAGAATGGCGAAAAGATTCGGTTCATCAAGTCCATGAATACCGCCGGTGCATTCGTTACTCCGAAGGGCATCACTAAGTACTCGTAATGTCCATACCGAGTTCGGAACTCCATCTTGCAAATATCTTCTGCTTTCACTCGGACCTGATGATATCCGGATCGCAAATCCAGCTTCGAGAATACTCTTGCGCCACTAAGTTGCTCAAAGAGTTCTCCAATGCGAGGGATCGGGTACTTGTTATTAATAGTCACCCGGTTTAATTCTCGATAGTTGATGCACATCCTTCTTATGCCATCTTTCTTCTTAACTAGAAGAACTGGAGCTCCCCAAGACGAGTTACTGCTTCGAATCCAAACCTTCTCAAGCAATTCAGCAGCCTGTTTCTTGACTTCTTCCAATTCCACTGGTGCCATTGGATAATACGCTTTAGATACTGGCGCTGCACCAGGAACAAGATCGATTGCGAACTCCACGTCTCGCTTCGGCGGTAATCCTGATATATCTTCAAACACGTCCATAAAATCTCGAACAACAGCTGGCGCTTCACTTTCCTCAACCTCCATTGTTGCAAGAACATTAGTTGTCGGCCTCGCCCTAAACTCGACTGGCCCGACAGAACTGCTTCCTCCAGTGAAGGTAAACTCGGGATGTCCGGAAATCTGGAAAATTACTTTCTTTGCTCTACAATCAATGTGAGCGTGGAAAGTGCCAAGAAAATCCATTCCCAAGACGACTTCGTAGCTGCCCGTATCAATCACCAAGAAATCTGCAAAAAGCTCCCGTCCGCAAACAACAACTGTACAATCTTTACATTCCCTACTAGATATGATTTTCCCATTCCCAGTATGTATGTCCCAGAAACTAGACAGGGTCGTGCAGGTAATCGAGTGTGTAGCTATAAACTTAGACGACATAAAACAATGGGATGCACCAAAATCAAATAACGCTAATGCGGGAAAACCATGAACGAGTAGAGTACCTGAAACAACTTCTCCCGAAGCCTTAGCTTCCTCAGCCGTCAAGGTAAAAGCTCGAGCCTGATTAGGTCCTTGAGTCAGCTGCTTCTGCCCCTGGAACGGTTTCTGCGGAGGCTTCAGAATATCATCCCTCGTACGAAGCTTCGACGGACATGCGCTGACAATGTGATCTGCCGCTCCATAAACCAAACAGAGTCCCTGCCTCCTTCGACAATCCTTTTGCACGTGGCCAGGTAAATGCCAGTAGTCACAAATCACGCTCCTTCTTCGATCAACGACAACAGGCTTCTTCATCGGTGTTACGCCACGACGGTTCACTGGAATACCCCTGTGTCCATGTGCTCGGTGCGGTGCAAAAGTCGGCTTCCGTACTGTAATTGCTGTCTGCTAAGAACTCCCAGTCTTTCCAGATAAGCTCTGCTGTTCTCGGGCTGCCGTAAGTACCTATGAGAAAGTGGTCAAACCCAGGGAGACAATCTGCCTCTGGATGTCCACATCCAAGCTGCGCATGAACCTCCTTGCCCTGTCTGCATCGTTGGCAACTAAAGGTCCAGCGAACCTACTGAGCCTCGTCCATTCCGCTGCATGTACATCTACAGGTGCACCGTTCTGCTTTAAACTAATGAGCTTCTCTTCCATTTCCTCCCGTGCAATCCGCGGGAAGAACTTCTCCAGGAAACTCTTCGAAAAATCCGCCCACTTGATCGGCTTGGGCAAGCGGGTCTCCTCCACAAGCCACCATTCCCGGGCATAGTCCACTAACTGAATGCGCACCACATCCACTCTTTTATCATCTGGGATCTGCGCCGCAATAAGTAAGTTCTCCGTGTCAACTAGCTACTGTTCGGCTGGCAATGGCTCCTCCAAACCAGTAAAGACAGACGGACCCAAACGCCTGAAATCTGCTACGGTCCCCACTCGATCAACTGGTTTAGCTCCAACATTGTTCACGGACTGCTGAACGGTCCGCAAACCTTCCTGAAACGATTCAGCTTGCTGCTGGATCAGGTCGGTCTGTCTCTTTTGATTCTCCAACATCCCACGTATTACTCCAAGCATAGCGGCTTCATCAACACGCCTTTGGTACGTCTTCAGATTCTTGTCTGCCATATTCCTGAAATCAAAACACCCAAGGATTAGCATGATAACAGATTCAAAATATAGATCAAGGCTAGAACTCCGAGTTACTTAAATAGAGTACCGTATTGTAACTATGCCGCGGTATCATAGCTACAATTACATAACTCCACCTAAGTCGCCTAAGTTCTAGAGATACCAAGGAATCAGGTTTCGAGTCGATATGTAAAGGAAGTTTGCACACCGTAAAAGATATAATCAGGAGGGACTTAGATTCAAGAACGGTAAGATGGCAAAGTGGCAGGACATGTTTCCTTAACATGGGTATTCTGATTCATGTATCGGGTACAATACCCAACTACAAAAGAATCAACCCGACTAACCTATGGTTTTGATACCAAAAGAACCATGTCACACCCCGCTTCCCAGAGTACGCTAAGATGGGCACGTGACATAGCCAACCATGCTACCTGTGGGTAGGAAGTATCCATCCACAGTCACATTACGGCTGTAGAGATATCAAGAACAAAATATAACTATCTAATACATGTCCATAAGCCACGATAAAATGAGTCAAGAATAATAAAAATGCGGAAGCAAAAGATCCAATACAAAATAACTGGAATGTATGTCCCATAATGCGGGCTCACATCAGGAATAAAATGCAGAAAAGTAAAAGAACTAACTACTACTGAATCATCACTGCTCAGCCTGCTGGCTGAAGTACTCCTGCTCGGACTGCAGCAAATGTACGGAATCTGGGCCATGCAAAACCCAGACGTCAGCACGTCATGTCATCAAGCAATAAAATATAAATAAGGTAACAGGAAATGCAAATATAATCATAAATGATAAATCAGGTGTAACAGCAATATAAATCAGGGCAGTGAAGGGTAGTGTGCAGTGAGTAAACTAAACCGGTCTATTGGGTTATCTACTCTCAAGACTTTGAAATCAATTTGATGAATCATCGATGCAACTCAATAGTATCCCGTGCGTGCCCGGGACCACGGTCAAGATTCTCGGGCTGAATCCGAGACGTGCCGCCAGGCAGTAAAAGGTAGCATGTACAGATGAGTGATGTCAGATCATCACTCCGGGGCTGGCCTAGCCCGTAAGACTGATCAGAACAGGTATCGAACTGTTGAGTTACAAGTCAGGTTTCATCATTGATTTTCCCATACCCCCAAGTTATATGCGTTCAAGTCAGGTATTTAAGTAATCAAGAACTAATGCCAACATAGGAGCAGGCAGGTACAGGTTCGTCTGAATAGACAACATGAACGGTCCGTAAGGACTACATGTCAGGTTTGTTGGCATTAGACACAAGATCAGGTAACAGATCAAGCCATAGTACGTCAGGTCAAGTCAAGTAGTGTACAGTACCATATCGGGTCAAGCAATATGTGTGTAGCAAGTCATGTCAGGGTGTAAAAGATATCATGTGGTGCTCATAATCAACTAACATAATCATGTTTATAAATAAACAAGCATGGGTATCAACAACACAATAAATTGGCACATGTAATAGGTTAAGCAATACGCGCAGATTAAACTACTTAGTTGTACGGTTATCAGTTTGTGTTTCAGAGATGGTTTCAACATTATATGAATACAGTATGACAATTATGGCCGTTAAATCATGTTAACTAGTATTAAGAAATTTTAGGGATGCAATGATTTATAAATAGGTTCAATGGACGAAATCACGGCTAAAACAGTTTAAAATGCACACGGGTGTCCGATGGAGTAAAACTATAAAAAGAATACCATAGGCTATGTCAATAGTTTAAATGTGATTAAAACATATGAATGTGGTTATCTGGTTTAATGAAGTAAATGCGAACGATAGGTTTCAAGTCTGGAAACTAAAATGATATATCGCGACATCGAACATGTAAAAGGGAGAATCATGATACTAAAGTTAAACTACGGGTTTAAAGTGCCATCAAATGTATATATAATAAATTAAGTAGCATGTAGCAAGTTTTACTTGCCTCGACGGGTCGCGATACGGAAAACGGAACGTTACGCGTCGGCAGGGAAAAGTCGCGACGCGCGCACGGTATACGGAAAGAGCCCAAACGACGAACAGTGGAGTCACACGGGTCAGAGGTCCTCGCTGGGTCATCGGGAAACGTCGCCGGTACTGTCGGATTCCGGCGAACCAGAAAAACAGTAAACATCAACCTAGAAAAGAGATGTATGAAAGAAAAGAGAGAAGAAGAGAAGGAGGATTGAGTAGAGAAAGCTCACAACGGTCTGTGGAGGGGTCGTGAGGATTGACGACGTCGACGGAGCTCCGGTGCACGACCTGCAGAGAACCACCGGCGGTTTAAAAGACTAACAACATAAAAGAATGGAAGAAGGGGAAGGAAGGAGTATGGAGGAGATAAAGGAGGGGCGATGCTCACTGGGGTGTGCGCGAAGGCTAGGGGAACGGGGACGAGGTCACCGACGGCGACAGTTCCGGCGGTGCAAAATGCAGGGGGTGCACGGCTGCTCGGCGCGAGCGCAGGGTGATCGGGGAAGGAGGGAATGGTGGCGGAGGTGACGAGGGTGAGGAGCGGTGACAAACGGCGATGGCGGCGTCGGCGGTGACATAGTGGGCGAGGGGGAGAGCTGTGGTTAGGTTTACAGGGGTTGGGTTCGTGAAAGGATAAAGGATACGAAGATATATGTGCGGAGAGAGAGAGAGATATTCTCACGAGAGGGGTGAGAGAGAGAGAGGGTAACAATAAGGAGAGAGGAAATTGGATTTAAGTGCAGGGATAGGGAGGAGAGAGAGAGAGATAGAGAAAAGTGAGAGAGGGAGAAAGTTGTGGGGTCGGGTGAAAGGGGACTCGCGATTGGTTGGGGAAAGAAATAGGTAAGGAAAAAAAATAGAAAAAGATTTTCTATAAATATACAGAGAGCCATTTCATTAGCTGGTGAAACCAAGGAAATATTTTCAGTTTGTTAAAGAATTATATTCGGTTGGTTTAAAAAAAATTCTAATAGGCTGAAAAAATATTCTGGCTGATTTAAAAGATTTAGAAAAAAATAGGATTTGGCGGAAATACAAAATATTTCAGAATTGCGCCTGGATTGGGTCCAAAATTTGAATTTGAAATATGAAAATTATTAGCAAGTTCCAAAAATTGAAATGAAGGATTTTGTAATGAAAAGCATACCCCCAAGAACGGACGCACGTACGTGCGCGTAGTCGTCCAAACACGTCCGTTTCACTGAATGGGACGGGAACACGATACAAAGACGCTACCACAGGGTTAGGGGTGTCGAGCAGGCCATGTCAATTATTTTTAATTTATTTTAAACGACTTAAATTGTTATATGCAAGAATTTGAATTGTCGGGGTAAATTACAACTAGCAACAGTCAAGTAAGATAAATGAAATAAATACCACACACCACACATACGGTAACTGAAATTTATAGAATTGGACTCGGTTGTTACATATCCCCTTCCCATTTCTTCACGTCGATAGGTGACATGTTCTTCTACCAACCAGTGCGTTACATCGATAAAATATTTGAATGGTTGGTGTTGACTTTTGGTCTTTGTAAAGTTTTGCATAGACCAATAATTTTAACCCCCCTCATAATTTTAAATGATTAATATGATTTTACTCAAGTTTGGGGGGAGGGATATATTTTGGATCTTGAAAGAAATTTTTTACAAAATTGTGAGCCAAAAATAAGTTTGGGGGAGAATTTCACTTTCATTATTTCTTGTCCCCGTTACTTTTCCTCCCAAGTCTACAGTTTTTTAAGCTTGACAGATGACATCAGTGAGGACACTGCTGCAAACAGGTTTGGGGAAGGTTTGTACTTATTCACGCGTTACTTTGCATTATACTATATATAATGTTGGGTTCCCTAGGGCGGAAGCAAGGTTTCGGGAGGCATCGTTCATGCTATTTTCAAAAATTTGCCGTTCTAAACAATCCTAACCCTAGAATCTTAACTAGAGAATTAAACAAAATATCATGAAAACAACTTTGCATACAAAATGAGTAAGGAATACAACCTTTGTAGACCGGTCCTTCACTTCTAATGCTCCATGTAGTAGTCCTTTCGCTTCAAGTAGTGAACACCCGAACTCTAGTAAGGGTTCATATGAAGAAATGAACAAGCTTGCTCGAAGTCTTCGAGGCCTAAGATGATCCACGTCGAGGAGACTCAAGCTCATACTACCTCTTCACTAATGGTAGATTAGTGAAGCAAACACCCTAAACTAAATGGCTAATATAGTAGAGGTGTTAGTTATATGTATGCCCTAGAGGCCATTACTGTACATAGGATGTATATTGTAGTGGATGCTGGGACATATATAGGGAGGACTTTCTTGCTCGACATGATAGTATGCTATCTGGTTACTCTTTAACTTAACGTGTGCACTGATTGTCTCTCTGTTACATGTTGGTAAAGCCCTTAGGATGTGTACTTGACTACCTGGACTATGATGCGGATCATACTAGTGGGGACATGGTAGTCCATAAGTACATCCTTGAATGTCCCTAGTCGTGGGTGTATCGAGATGGGGCATCGATATACCAGAGTAGACTAGCGTATACCTTCTCGACCCATACAGATGGGCGATGGATGATCCCATATCCATTGGTGTTTGACATCAGAGATGATATATGGGTGCTCAGTAGAGACTGGGTACACTGGACGGACTCGCCGAGAACTCCCAGATGGTATTATACCTCACGTCAGATGGCAGTTCTCTGGTGACACTGGTACAGAGTAGTCTGTAGACCCGAGATCGTCATAGAGTCTTGTGTGATTCCCACTGTGCTTTGATTTCCACCTTACCACGTCCAAGAGGGCGTGCAAAATGGTGGCTTTTGGGTACAGTCCCGAATCACATGGAGCCAATGAGCGATAGGAGGGGATTCGTCTCTCCCGGTATAGGGAGTTGATGTTGCGCTGTGTTCGATTGGCTATAACCGGAAATCCCTGGCCAGGGTTGCTGAGATTTACTGGTAAGTGTTACCAGTAGTTTCTCGAACTGTTATAGACCTCATATCGATACGACTTATCGAGCTATTGGGGTCTGACGTTTACCACCCCTAGGCAAGATATGCGACATATCAGACGACGAGACCGGACTGTACGGTAGTGTTACTGGTTGGATTCACAGGAGGGTGAGCGGGCTTGCTCGTCGATCTTCTCATCGCTCAATACCCGGGTGGCCGTTACGTTTAGCAGACCGCTTGCGGCTTGTGGGTGTTTGATATGATCATCATCTGCTACCGGCGTATTGACGAGTCTTTAGAGTCCTACACAGAGGTTTCCTGGCTCAAGCGAAACGAAATAGGAGCGCATATGAGATATGTGAGGGACCGAGAATAATGCGTGTATGTGATACCGTATTTCATTCTCGCGATCAATGTGTCGAATGGTTGTATGCGATATAACCTAGTTATCGATTCAAGCGTTGATTCGATAAGCTGATACATTGTATACTAGTCGGTTGTGTGCGACATGACCGGATCATTGAATCAAGTGTTGATTTATTGATTTAATGCATAATTATATATTTGATATATTACTTTGCATTAACTAGTATTGGTTCACTTTAAATGGATTTTCTCACTTGTTTGTGCACATTGTATATATGATATATTTTTTGTGCACAAGATTGTATCATGTTTGATGATACATGATAGTTTGGTTTTGTGTAAAGAATTAAACCATGGTTACTTAAGTGGTTAGGGTTTCATTTCCTTTTCTCATTTATTTATCTATTTATTTCATTTAGAAAAGATAAAGAGAAAAAGAATGGTTGCTAGTTTTTTTTTTTTTTTAAGCTTCTTGAAGCTTTGAACAAGTCCACCATTCTTGTCTCTTCTCTAACCCTAACCACTCATCTAACCTTAGTTAAATCTCTACACTAAACCATGCTTGAGATTATGATAAGTATCATATTGTTTTTATTTTTAAAAAACAACTTATCATATATTCTTCTTCTTCTTCATCTTCTTCTTCAATGAAGAAACCTTCACTTCATCAATGGTGATTGATGAAAATGAGTGAGAAATCCAATTCTAAAGTCTACCCACTTCCTATTTCTTCATCCTCTACCTCTTGCCAAGTAGTAGAGTGTGTTTTCTTCACAAGTTTCTTGACTTGGAGAAGTTGGAGCTTGATCTAGTGATGCCTCGACGTAGATCATCTTCGGCATCGACGTCGACGACCTAGCCCGTCCATTCTCCGATGAAGCCGACGCTAGAGCCCGGGGTTCGACTTGGACAGCGAGGAGACTTCATTGCGGAGCTATGGAGGTGGAGGACCGGATCTACAAAGGTTGTATATCCGTTCTTTTAGTTTAGCTGTAAACTAGTTTCATTTTATCGCCTAAACATCTAGCCAACGATCTAGTCTAGGGTTTCTCGGCACCGTATTTTTGAAATTGGCATGGTTGATGCCTTGTGAGACCTCTTGGGAGTGCCTAGGAACCCTACAGTGGTATCATAGCCTAGCTAGAGCCTTAGGCGAAGTCCTAGACGGAGTTTGAAGTCCGAACGATCCGAAACCCCAAAATTTCCATGCTCTCTGGACATTTTCTAAAATCGTGGTTTTTTCCAAATTAAAAATATGCAGAAAACTCAGCAGGGAATTCTAAGAATTACGGCGCAAAATTTATTTCATGAACAGTGTAATCGGCGGCGTAACCGCTGCATAAGCCTAGCTTATGCGGCGGTTCCGCGGCAGAAGTGTGACGTCAGCCCTAACTGTTTGCACAGTAATTAATTTTTCCAGGTGCTGAGTTCTCTGGGTATTTTTAAAATTTATTTAAGAGTTGAATTTTTTGGAGTTGTTTTGGGGATTCGGTGTTTTGATCGGAGTATCATATTTTGTCTAAGTGGCTTTCCGGATAATTTTTTGAATATGTTAAAAAGTTCGACCGGGTATAAATACCCAATTTTTCCCCTATAGGGAAATTTCCAAGTGTTGGATTTTTCCGTGGTTTAAAGACGTTCTAAGTAGTGCAAGTAACTCGATGGACCCTCTAGAAGACAACAAACCTTAACTCAATTATGTGACCGTCTTGAACTGCCCTTTGAACCTTCGGGTTTGGGGCAGTACGGCGTGCCACATGTGAGGCGTTGGCTTGACCCTTCTACGGCTGGACCGTTGGTACTGAGGTACGAACTGAATGTTGTTAGACTTATTTCATGTGTTGATCTGTATCGGGAAAACTTAGGTGTTTGAATGTTCGATCGGAAAGTTTAACATTTTCTAATTATCTGGAATGTGATACAATAATTGGAATTCACAATAAGTTATGAGATAACTGAATGAATGTTATAAACATAGCAGTTTAGTCTCACTTGATCGGTTGCCACGGAATTTTGATGTGATCAAAAGTCCGTCGCAATCACGTAGCGTGCGCGGATACTCGCCGGGTAAACTTAATAGACAGCTACACCCCATAGCCCCGACCAAGTGACTGTAGGAGAACCCCGTCGCCGAAAGCATCCGTTCGGGTGCTCGCGGCAGCGGTGTTCCGCCTTGGTGCACTTCGTCGACGGTATCGGGGGTGCGGCCGCCTACTAAAGTTTTCGACGAGCATTCGATCAGGATGTCGGGAATCTTGTTGAATTGCCCGACTTGATATTGAAAAGTGTTTTCGATTTTGAGACTAAAATGCGGGGTTTATAATTGTTAGGCATGCGATGTCTAAGTAATTCATTTGGTCAGGCGTGCGATGTCTGAGGTGGTTGCGGATTCCAACTGTTGTAGTTTTACACTTTCTTTTCTGTGACCGTAAGTGTAATATGTGATATCGCCGGTTTCGTTGCTATATGTCAACGACAATTGGGATGCGCATGTTTACTTACGTTGATGACATGTGATGTTATGTGTTGCTGGATATGTTATATTGGATCGTCGTGTATGAATAGCCGGGGGTTTTTATGTGAGATGAGTGTTTTTAATTTTCATTCATGTAAAAACTGTATGTAATATTCTTTTATTGGGGCACTTCCAGGTTGCGGAAGTTGTCACCCTTTGTATATTATTTACTTTTCCGCACTAGGGTAGACCCAAGGAGGGGAGCACAAGTAACCGGGTTCTGGAGTCCAGTGGGAGACCAACTCGAGGAGTCGAGTCCGAGTCTCCTAACTCTAGAATTGGTAGGGTTGCTTGCCGCTCTCGTAGGGGTCTAGGGGTGTGGGATTGGCTATTCATCGCGACCGTGGAATCCGAGTTTTATACTGGCTCGTATTGAAAACACGGACGTCCTAGTATATCCAATATTTCCTATGTTTCTTCTGCCGCGATATCTGTGATGTGATCATGTGATGTTCTATGATAGGTACAGCATATAGTATATATGATATATTATATAGACGTTACTTATGTTTTACACCCGCGCTAGCCCTGCCCCGCTCTGTCGTTAGTTACCTAACCTAACGGTGCACGAGGGGATATCAAGGCGAATGCGGATGGCATAAGTGTACGTCGTAGTTATCTGTGATGTTTAGGTATTTAAATGATGGGACTTCATTAATGTGATTAATGAAATAAAAGAAACCTAAGATGTTGTAGAATCGAATTTCAAAATAAAACAGGTAGCTACAGTTCTTGCTTTGCACAGCGGTATATGTGATATATCCTGCACCTTATTCGATAAGGAAAGGACCGAGATCCCTTCACCGGGAGTGACTCCTTTAGCAATAACTGGCAAATGCTACACCCCTCGGTCTGTCTTTTGATTGCTTTTAAGTGATTTTGCTTTGCACAGTGATATATATGATATATCCCGCACCTCATTCGACGAGGAAAGGACCGACGATCCCTTCACCGGGAGTGACTCTTTTAGCAAAACTAGAAAAGCCTCAAAAACACTCCATTTTAAAATCATTTGATTCTACAACGAAATCAAGTTCATTACGCAATAGGTTTTCAGAAAAACCTGTCGTAGCCCTCCGTCATTTCAGATAAGTTGTATATAGTATTCGTGCTGCATTTGTTGGCTTTCGTCAAGGTGCAGTGTGCGGTAGCTATATGCTGCTTATCTGCCAGCATACGATGCGATTGGATTAGGGTAGTCGTGCGGCTTTGTTGGCTTTCGTCAAGGGTCGTGCGGGTAGGTTTAATTCGATCAAGAAATGTACGGGTTGAACTTGACTAGCGGGCTATGGTTTGTTGGCTTTCGTCAAGGTCATAGCACGCTAGGGGCAAAATATTATCGGGAATTTCAAGTGTTGAAATTTTCAATGAGATTGCATACCTTCTATGAGATAGTTGGATCCCGATACCCGCTGCGAGTAAGAGTTACTCCTGGGAGAGTTTTACACATTACAATTAGCCGATCAAGTAGGTGTCTAGAAAGGTGTTAACGAGATTACGCCTCTGGGAAAATGAGGTTTACATTAATTAGGTTCGTGCGAAAGCACGGGAGACCTCCCTCAAAGTACCGACACTGGCCTGGCTGAAAGATTGGCGAACTTGTAGTGTGTAATTAATCCCGGCTAGTCTTTCCTTTTAGGGTTTGAAGGAAGATTTGATAAAAAGCAGTGGGAGCCATCCTGATTAGATAAAATAATAACCAATCTATTCTTGCAAGAGCGCACGCTGAGTGTTTTCTTCTCTCTCTCTCCAGGTAGCGACCATATCACGCCTTAATCAAGATAATAATACGGATTATTGACCGAACCCGCTTGTTATACTGAGCTGGGGAACGTTGGTCCCGCTCCAACTTATAATTGTTATAAGATCGAGCAGGAAATTGGGGAATACCAGATTTCCCGTGCCGCCCAAACGAAGAGAGTGCATGCTGATGCATCATCTTCGGGTGTGTTCATTACAAAGAACTGTTTCTCAGTATCCTCCGCATCCTGGGTATATGATACTGGATCAGGATCCCAGATATGTAATCTGTTACATAGGGCTACAAAAGGGTAGAAAAACTGAGAACGGGTGATAAGTTTCATGAGGCAGAAAACGGGGCAAGTGTTGCAGCCAAGTCTGTCGGTCACTGTCACCCTGTATTACCAATACATTGATTCTAAACGAATGTTATTAGATATCGAACCTGATATACAAAATCATATCGGTCTCTTTATTAGTAAAGAAAGGATATAATTTTGTATTGTTGGATAATGTTTTGAACATTTCCTATATCAAAAGTTGATCGGTTCAGGCACGTTATCTAAAAGCATTGATGTTCTAAATCAAACTACAGTTCTTAGTATATAGAACACACACAAGAGGAAGAGTTCAGAATTGAACCATTCCTTCTTGAGGTATTGTAGACTAGGTCATATCAATGCGACCCGACTAGCTGGAGTTACATTTAGATGCATATTTAAATCAGTTTGAATTTACATCTTGTGAAACTCGCCAGTCATGTCACAAAGATAAAATGACCATAGCTCTGTTTATTGGAAACAGAGAAAGAGTTAGTGAACTCTTGGGTTGATACATGTTGATGTATGTAAGGTCCCCTGTCTACACATGCCAAGACCGGTTCTTTGTACTTCATTACGTTCTCTGATGATCTCTTTAGATTCAGACATATGTTCCTGTTGAAACATAAGTCCGAACCTTTTGAGATATTCATAGAATATAAGTTAGAAGTAGAGAACCAATACGGGTATAAGTATTATGTCCTTTGATGTGATCGAGGAGGAGAATACTTGAGCACGGAAATTCTGGACTATTCATAAGGAGAATGAGATTCTCTCTCAGCATTACTCCTCCGTATACACCATAGCACGATGGTATATCGGGGCGGAGCAATTGCACCCTATTCGATATGGTGTGCTCTATGATGAGTACTACTGAGTTACCTATTTCCTTTTTGGAGTTATGCACTTATGAAGCTGCATACCTATTGAATTAGGGTTCGAATCAAATCAAAGCCTACCATTTCATATATGATATGGAAAGGGAAGAGCCCATGTCTTAAGCTAGTTAAGATTTGGGGTTGTCCGGCCTATGTCTAAAAAGCAAAATCCGGACAAGCTCGAGGCATGGTCCGTTGTGTAGAACTGGAAGTGTTTCAGCTATACAAACTACAGCGGATGATTTGGTACAACCAAAGGATTCAGTAGATACCAACGAACCTCAGCCTCTCCGCCGATCTAGTAGGGTTCCTCACCCACCTGAGAGATACTTCGGTTTCTCTATGACAGTGGGAGCGAGGATTGCATCATGAGATGATGACCCAACTAGCTTCGAGCTGGCCATCAGGAGTAAGACTCTGTAAGAATGGCTGGATGCTTATCGATCTGAGATGGAATCCTTATACACCAACAAAGTATGGACTTTAGTTGCTATATCTGAAGGGTTAAATCCCCATCAGGAGCAAGTATATCTTGAGAAGATTACTTGGTGTACATGGAAAAGTTGAGACTTTCAAAGCTAGACTTGTTAAAAGTTTGCATCATTGACCAGGTGCGGATAATGATGAATCCTTTTCAAGTAGCTATGCTTAAGTCCATCCAGATCCTACTTGTCACGGCTACATACCATGACTACGATATCTGGTGGTTGGGTGTCATGACTGCTTTTCTAAATGATGTTTTGGAAGAGAGCGTCTATAAGTACACAGCCAGAGGGCTTCGTAGACAGTGGGAGCAGCGGAAACGTGTGCAAGATGCTTTATAGAATTAAAGCAGGCATCGCGGAGTTGGAACATCTGTTTTGATGGATTAATCAAAGAAGTTGACATCATCAAAATGGTAGATGAACCTTGTATATACAAAAAGGGTAGTAGGGAGTATGGTGACGATCCTCGTAGAGTACGTGGATGACATACTCTTGATAAGAAAGGAGTTTCTTAAGCTACGCTCAATCAATCTCCGCTTATCACAATGATTCTCCATATAGGATCAATGTGATACCTCCTATATCTTGATTTTGGATCTATGAGATAGATCTAATTGGATGTTAGGATACTCACTAGTAGTAGTGAGATGGTATCAATCGATCCTGGGGAGAATCACTGGAAGTGTTCCAGAGTGATAAAGACGACTGAATGTCAGTCGCAGGCATTGTCTTTACCCTCAGTAAAGGGACGGTATGTTGGAAGAGTTCCAAGCTAGATACCGTGACATACTAGACGATAAAGGCTGGATACATCGCTACTTATGATGCTACCAAAGAGGATGTTTGGGTGTATATTAGTTCATGAGATGAACTACGTTCCTACCATTGTGAGACAATGGAGTTGTGGCTTATGCCAAGGAACGCCGGTCCCATCAGTGATCCAGACTTATTCTAAGGCAGTATCATCTGATCATGGAGATGGTTGATCTCCAAGGTGATCGAGGCAAGGAGAGCAGACTCAGAGGATAACACGGCGGATCCACTCACGAAGGCCTATTCCCAGAGAGAGACTTTTATGGGATGGTTGAGTATGAGATACTTCGACCACTGCTACAGATGGCCCTAGTGCAAGTGGGAGATTGTTAGTTATATGTATGCCCTAGAGGCCATTACTGTACATAGGATGTATATTGTAGTGGATGCTGGGACATATATTGGGAGGACTTTCTTGCTCGACATGATAGTATGCTATCTGGTTACTCTTTACCTTAACGTGTGCACTGATTGTCTCTCTGTTACATGTTGGTAAAGCCCTTAGGATGTGTACTTGACTACCTGGACTATGATGCGGATCATACTAGTGGGGACATGGTAGTCCATAAGTACATCCTTGAATGTCCCTAGTCGTAGGTGTATCGAGACGGGGCATCGATATACCAGAGTAGACTAGCGTATACCTTCTCGACCCATACAGATGGGCGATGGATGATCCCATATCCATTGGTGTTTGACATCAGAGATGATATAAGGGTGCTCAGTAGAGACTGGGTACACTGGACGGACTCGCCGAGAACTCCTAGATGGTATTATACCTCACGTCAGATGGCAGTTCTCTGGTGACACTGGTACAGAGTAGTCTGTAGACCCGAGATCGTCATAGAGTCTTGTGTGATTCGCACTGTGCTTTGATTTCCACCTTACCACGTCCAAGAGGGCGTGCAAAACGGTGGCTTTTGGGTACAGTCCCGAATCACATGGAGGCAATGAGCGATAGGAGGGGATTCGTCTCTCCCGGTATAGGGAGTTGATGTTGCGCTGTGTTCGATTGGCTATAACCGGAAATCCCAGGCCAGGGTTGCTGAGATTTACTGGTAAGTGTTACCAGTAGTTTCTCGAACTGTTATAGACCTCATATCGACAGGACTTATCGAGCTATTGGGGTCTGACGTTTACCACCCCTAGGCAAGATATGCGACATATCAGACGACGAGACCGGACTGTACGGTAGTGTTACTGGTTGGATTCACAGGAGGGTGAGCGGGCTTGCTCGTCGATCTTCTCATCGCTCAATACCCGGGTGGCCGTTACGTTTAGCAGACCGCTTGCGGCTTGTGGGTGTTTGATATGATCATCATCTGCTGCCGGCGTATTGACGAGTCTTTAGAGTCCTACACAGAGGTTTCCTGGCTCAAGCGAAACGAAATAGGAGCGCATATGAGATATGTGCGGGACCGAGAATAATGCGTGTATGTGATACCGTATTTCATTCTCGCGATCAATGTGTCGAATGGTTGTATGCGATATAACCTAGTTATCGATTCAAGCGTTGATTCGATAAGCCGATACATTGTATACTAGTCGGTTGTGTGCGACATGACTGGATCATTGAATCAAGTGTTGATTTAATGATTTAATGCATAATTATATATTTGATATATTACTTTGCATTAACTAGTATTGGTTCACTTTAAATGGATTTTCTCACTTGTTTGTGCACATTGTATATATGATATATTTTTTGTGCACAAGATTGTATCATGTTTGATGATACATGATAGTTTGGTTTTGTGTAAAGAATTAAACCATGGTTACTTAAGTGGTTAGGGTTTCATTTCCTTTTCTCATTTATTTATCTGTTTATTTCATTTATAAAAGATAAAGAGAAAAAGAATGGTTGCTAGTTTTGTTTTTTTTGAAGCTTCTTGAAGCTTTGAACAAGTCCACCATTCTTGTCTCTTCTCTAACCCTAACCACTCATCTAACCTTAGTTAAATCTCTACACTAAACCATGGTTGAGATTATGATAAGTATCATATTGTTTTTATTTTTAAAAAACAACTTATCATATATTCTTCTTCTTCTTCATCTTCTTCTTCAATGAAGAAACCTTCACTTCATCAATGGTGATTGATGAAAATGAGTGAGAAATCCAATTCTAAAGTCTACCCACTTCCTATTTCTTCATCCTCTACCTCTTGCCAAGTAGTCGAGTGTGTTTTCTTCACAAGTTTCTTGACTTGGTGAAGTTGGAGCTTGATCTAGTGATGCCTCGACGTAGATCATCTTCGGCATCGATGTCGACGACCTAGCCCGTCCATTCTCCGATGAAGCCGACGCTAGAGCCCGGGGTTCGACTTGGACAGCGAGGAGACTTCATTGCGGAGCTATGGAGGTGGAGGACCGGATCTACAAAGGTTGTATATCCGTTCTTTTAGTTTAGCTGTAAACTAGTTTCATTTTATCGCCTAAACATCTAGCCAACGATCTAGTCTAGGGTTTCTCGGCACCGTATTTTTGAAATTGGCATGGTTGATGCCTTATGAGACCTCTTGGGAGTGTCTAGGAACCCTACAAGAGGATGATGAAGTAGGAAATGGGCCCACTTTAGATTTTATTTTCTCACAATATTTTCTCACTTAGAAAAAGCCAGCAAGCTTTTTCTCAAATGAAGAAGATGATGAAGAATGAAGATGAGAGAATGAACTCTTGAAGTGAGAATAGCAACCATGTGTGAGTTAGTGTCATACACTAACTCATGTAGAGAATAAACCATGGCCAACAATAATGGTTAGTTTAATAAATATCTACAAGTAAAACAAAATTAGTGGACTTGGTCAATGGTTCCACAAGCATCTACAAGCTTGAACCATGTGACTAATTACCAACTAATTTTGATTAACTTTAAATAAATAAAACCATACATTATCATAAGCTTGGTGTGAGTCTCATACACCCATATCACATGTGGCATCAAGAATGACACAATAGTTGTACATTAATATATATCACATATATACTATATGCACACAAGTGAGAAAAAGAAATGTTTAAGTGAGTTAATACTAGTTAATGTAAATTAATATATCAAATATATAATTATACATTAAATTATTAAATCAACACTTGATTCAATAATCCGGCTATATCACATACAACCGGCTAATATCAAATGTAACATCCTATCGAATCAACACTTGATTCGATAACCCGGCTATATCACATATAACCGTCCGATATCACATATCACGATAATAGAATGTGGTATCACATACGCACATTAATCTCGGTCCCGCACATATCACATATGTGCTCCTACTTCATTTCGCATAAACCAGGAAACCTCTGTGTAGGACTCTAAAGACTCGTCAATACGCCGTCAGTAGGTGATGATCATATCAAACATCCACAAGCCGCAAGCGGTCTGCTAAACGTAACGGCCACCCGGATATTGAGCGATCAGAAGATCAACAAGCAAGCCTGCTCATACTCCTGTGAATCCAATCAGTAACACTACCGTACAGTCCGGTCTCTTCGTCAGATATGTCGCATATCGCAGCCTGGGTGTGGTATAACGTCAGACCCCAATAGCCTGATAAGTCATGCCGATGCAAGGTCCATAACGGTTCGAGAAACTACTGATAACACTTACCAGTAGATCTCAGCAACCCTGGCCAGGGATTTCCTTTTATGGCCAATCGAGCATAGCGCAACATCAACTCCCAATACCGGGAGAGACGATTCCCCTTCTATCGCTCATTGCCTCCATGTGACTCGGAAACCACCTTTTTGCACGATGTCTTGACCGTGGTATGGTGGAAATCAAAGCACAGTGGGAATCACACAAGACTCTATGACGATCTCGGGTAGACAGACTAACCTGTACCAGTGTCACCAGAGAACTGCTATCTGACGATAGGTATAATACCATATAGGAGTTCCCGGTGAGTCCGTTCAGTGTACCCAGTCTCCACTGAGCACCCGTATACCATCTTTGATGTCAAACACCAATGGATGTGGGATCATCCATCGCCCATCATATGGGTCAAGATGCGTATACGCTAGTCTACTCTAGAATATCGATGCCCTGTCTCGATACACCCTCGACTAGGAACAATTATAGGGTGTACTTGTGGACTACCATTGGCCCCACTAGTATGATCTCCATCATAGTCCTGATAGTAAAGTACACATCCTAAGGGCTTTATCAACATGTGAGAGCAAGACAACATCACTTATACAAGTCAACATGTTAAGACAAAGAGCAACCAGATAACATACTATTATGTCGAGAAAGAAATTCCTCCCTATATATGTCCAAGCATCCATTATAATATACATCTCATGTACAATAATGGCCTCTAGGGCATACATATAACTAACAATCTCCCACTTGCACTAAGGACATCTGTTGTAGTATCCAATACCCAACAATTTATCAGTGGTTGTAGTATCCTATACTCAACCATCCCAAAATCTCTCAAATAGTATTTGGGGAAGCAGGCATTGGTGAGTGTATCCTCCGTGTTAACCTCAAAATCTACTCTCCTAACCTCGATCCCTTGGAGATCAACCATTTCCCTGATCAGGTGATACTTTCCTCAGAATATGTCTGGATCGCTGATGGGACCGTTGTTCCTAGGCTAAAGCCACAACTCCATTGTAGTCACAGTAACAGTTATTGGACGCTCAATGATAGGAACCTTGTTCATCTCATGAACAAGTAATGTCCAGACATCTACTTTGGTAACATCGTTGGTAGCAATGTATCTAGCCTTTATCGTCTAGTATGTCACGGTATATAGCTTGGAACTCTTCCAACATACAGTCCCTCCACTGAGGGTAAAGACAATGCCTGTGACTGACTTTCAGTCGATCTTATCATTCTGGAAGCTCAAACTAAGAACATTCATTTAGTGCTTCTCAAGTACTTAAGAATATCCTACGCAGCTATCCAGTGATTCTTCCAACATCCGATTGATTCCTTATCACTACACCCAGTGAGTTATCTATATCTGGTCTGGTTCATAACATCGCATACATGATAGAGCCTACTGCCGAAGCATAGGCTATCCCTTGCACGCGATCTCTCTCCAAATCAGTCTTGGAAGATATCTTTTTGGAGAGAGTGATTCCTGAGTAAGTGGAAGAACCACCACGCTTAGAATCTTCCATACTAAACCCCTTTAGTATGGTGTTAATGTACATGGATTTGGGACAATCCCAACATCCACTTAGATCTATTATCATAGATCATAAACTACAAGATGTAGTAGGTATCATCCAGATCTTCTATTGAGAATCCTCGTGATAAGAGGAGCTTGACCGAGTGTAGCATAGGAAACCATTTTCTATCAAGAGTATGTTATCTACGTACATTATGTATAGGATAACCTCACTCTCTACAACCTTCTTGTATATTACAAGGTTCATCTACCATTTTGATGAAGTCAAACTCTTTGACTGCCAAATCAAAACAGATATTCCAACTCCGCGATGCCTGCTTTAATCCTGATGGACTAAGCATAGCTTTGAAAGTCTTAACTTTTCCATCTATACCAAGAATCTTCTCAAGATCCATTTGCTCCCAATGGGTTTAACCCCTTCAGGTGCAACATGCAAAGACATACTTTGTTGGTGTACATAGATTCCATCTTTGATTGCATAGCATCCATCCATTTCAAAAAGTCTCCACTTGTGATGGCCTGCCTGAACCTGGTTGGGTCATCATCAACCATGATAGAATCCTCGCTCCCACTGTCACCGAGAAGACCGTAGTATCTCTTAAATGGATGAGGAACCATACCAGATTCACGGAGAGGCCGAGGTTCGTTGGAGACTATTGAATCCTTTGATTTCACCAAATCATCAGCTGTTAGTTTGTATAACTGGAACTCCTTCCAGTTCTAACTCATGACCACTAATTTCTTCACAAGAAATTCCTTTTCTAAAAAGGTGGCATGCTGAGAAACAAAACACCTTTTGCTCCTCAGTTAGGTAGAAGATATTCCCTCGCAAATGTTTGGAATATCCAACAAACTTATACAGAACTAACCTTGCCTCGAGCTTGTCCAGATTCTGCCTTTAAACATAGGCCGGAAAACCCCATATCTTAACTCGTTTAAGACATAGTCTCTTCCCATTGCATATCTCATATGGAGTGGTAGGCACTAATTTGGACGGAACCCCATTCAATAGGTATGCAGCTTCTTAAGTGCATAACTCCAAAAGGAAACAGGTAACTCAGCAATACTCATCATAGAGCGTGCCATATCTCATAGGGTGCGATACCTCCGCCCCGATACATCGTTGTGCTGTGGTGTATGCGAAGGAGTAAGCTGAGAGAGAATCGCATTCTCCTTTTAGAAAATCCAGGGACTCCATGCCTAAGTATTCGCCTCCTCGATCACATCGAAGGAATTAATACTTCTGCCCGTCTGGTTCTCAGCTTCAAGCTTATATTCCTTGAATTTCTCAAAAGTTTCAGACTTGTGTTTCGCAGGAACATATGTTCGAATCTTGAGATATGATCAATGAATATAATGAAGTACAAAGAACCAGCCCTGGCATTAGTAGACATAGGACCGTATACATCATCATGTATCCGTCCAAGAGTTCGTTAACTCTTTCTCTGTTTCCAGTAAATGGAGTATTGGTCGTTTTACCTTTGAGACAAGACCGGCAAGTAGCATAAGATGAAAACTCGAACAGATTCTCATATTCATCCTTATGTAACTTAGCTGGTCATGTCGCATTGATATGACCTAGTCTACAATGCCACAAGAAGAATTCGTTCATTTCTGAACTACTCTTCTTGTGTGTGTTCTATATACTTTGAACTGTGGTTTGATTTAGAACGTATATGTTATTATATAACGCGCCTGATCCAATCAACTCTTGATTCAGGAAAATGTTTACAACATTATCCTCCAATACAGAATTATATCCTTCTTTAACTTAATAAAGAAATTGATGTAATGTTGTATATCAGGTTCGGTATCTAACAACATTTGTTCAGAATCAATGTATTGATACAAGGTGATATTTGCCAACTGATTTGGTTGCAACACTTGCACCATTCTCTACATTTAGAGACATATCACCCATTCCCAGTTCTCTACCTGTCTGTAGCCTATGTAACATATTACATATGCGGGATCCTTATCCGGTATCACATACCCAGGACATAGAGGATACTGAAAAACAATTCTCGGTAATGAACACACCCGAAGAAGATGCATCAATATGAACTTTCTTCAATTGTTTGGCATGGGAATCCGGATATTCCCCTATTTCCTGCTCGGACTTATAACAGTTATAAGATAGAGCGGAATCAACATTCCCTAGCACAGTATAATAAGCAGGTTCGGTCAATGCATCCATATTATTATCTTGATTAAGGCGTGACATGGTCGCTACCAGGAGAGAGAGAGAAGAAAACACTCTGCGTATGCTCTTGCAAGATCAGATTGGTTATTATTTTATTTAATCAGGATGGCTCCCACTGTTTTTATCAAATCTTCCTTCAAACCTTAAAAGGTAATACTAGCCGGGATTAATTACACCCTACAAGTTCGCCAATCTTTTGGCCAGGCCAGTGTCGGTACTTTGAGGGTGGTTCCCCGCGCTTTCGCACGGACCTAATTAAAATAAACCTCATTTTTCCAGGGGCGTAACCCCGTTAACAGCTTTCTAGTCACCTACTTGATTGACTAATTGTAATGTGTAAAACTCTCCCAGGAGTAACACTTACTCGCAGTAGGTATCGAGATCCAACTATCTCATAGAAGGTATGCAATCTCATTGCAAATTTCAACACTTGAAATTCCCGATAATGGTTTTTACCCCTAACGTCCTATGATCTTGACGAAGGCCAAACTACCCATAGGGCGCTAGTCAAGTTCAACCCGTTCATTTCTTGATTGAATTAGACCCACCCGCACGACCCTTGACGAAGGCCAAACTACGTCGTACGAATACCCTAATCCAATCACATCTCATGCTTTAGCAGATAAGCACTAGTTAGATACCGCACACTACGCCTTGACGAAGGCCAAACTACCGTAGCACGAATACTAAGTAGTACTTATCTGAAATGACGGAGGGCTACGCAGGTTTTTAAGAAAACCATGAGCGTAATGAACTTGATATCGTTGTAGAATCGAGTCATTTTGAAAAGGAGTGTTTTTTAGGCTTTTACTAATTTTGCTAAAGAGGTCACTCCCGGTGAAGGGATCTCGGCTCTTTTCTTATCGAATAAGGTGCAGGATATTTCACAAATACCACTATGCAAAGCAAAAACTATAGAAGCAATCAAAAGAAAAACCGAGTGGGTTGTAGCATCTGCTAGTTTCGTTAAAGAGGTCATTCCCGGTGAAGGGATCTCGGTTCTTTCCTTATTGAATAAGGTGCTGGATATTCTACAAGGAATACTGCTATGCAAAGCAAGAACTTGAGCTACCAGTTTTTAAACAAGTTTCTATAACATCTTTAGGTTTCTTTTTCTTTCATTAATCTCATTAATGAAGTCCCATCAATTATGCTTCCTAAGAATCACACAAGAAACGAAAGAATTAATATTTATTATATATCATATATATAAAATATAAGCATTCGTCTCAACATATAAAGTGATCACATCACAGAATATCAGCAGCAGAAGAACACATATGAAATATTGGATATACTAGGAATTCCGTAGAACTTGACTCAAGTAGTATCGGATGCTCAGCGAGGAAGTTGGCAATGGCCTGGCCTTTCACTGCCTTGAGGGGTCTGTATGTCACCGAGAATTCCATCAAGAGTAGGGCCCATTTAGCAATCCGTCCCATTAATATGGCCTTTGACATCAAATATTTGAGAGGATCCACCTTTGATATGAGATGACCTCATGTGCCAACGCGTAGTGTCTGAGCTTCATTATTGCAAAGATCAACGCTAGACAGTGTTTTTCTATAGAGGAGTAATTGCTTTCTGCCCCCCGTAGAACTTGACTCAAGTAGTAGAGGGCTCTCTCTTTCCCTTGGTCATTTTCTTGTACCTACAGCGCCTAAAGAACCTTCGAGGGCAGTTGTGTATAGGATGAGAGGCTTTCCCTTGACCGGAGCGGTCAGTACCGGCGGATTCTGCAGGTATTGCTTGATTTCATCCAGTGCGCTTTGGCATTTGCGATCCCAAACGAACGGAGTTCCCTTCTTCATTAGGTGACTGTAGGGACGACACTTGCCGGAGAGATTGGCTATAAATCGCCGGATATACGCGAGCTTTTCTTGGAGAGACCGCAGTTGATTGAGAGTCCTTGGCGGAGGCATTTCCATGATCACCTTGATCTTCGAGGGGTCTATTTCGATGCCTCGATGTCGGACGACGAATCCTAGGAACTTGCCCAAGGAAACTCCGAACGCGCATTTGAGAGGGTTCATCTTCAAGTTGTATTTCCGAAGACGCTGAAACACGATGCTCAGATGCTCTAAATGTTCCTCGTATGATTTGCTTTTAACTACGAGGTCGTCGATATAGCATTCGACTATTTCATGTATGAAGTCATCGAAAATCTTCGTCATATCCCTCTGATAGGTGGCACCGGCATTCTTTAGACCGAAAGGCATCACCTTATAGCAGAATATGCCCAAAGGGGTTCGGAAAACGGTATGCTTCTGGTCTTCAGGATGCATCTTTATCTGATTGTATCCTGATGAGCCGTCCATGAAGGAGAAAACTTCGTGAGTGGACGTATTATCTATCATCAGCTCGGTAACCGGTACAGGAAAGTCGTCCTTCGGGCAAGCTTTGTTGAGATCCCGAAAGTCCACGCATATGCGCACCGTCCCATTTTTCTTCATCACTAGGACGATGTTGGCAATCCAATCAGGATACTGAACCTCTTGGATGAATCCAGAGTCGATTAGCTTTTTGACCTCGGCATTGATTCTCATCTCAAGCTTAAGCCGCATTCTTCTCGGCGCTTGTTTGATCGGCTTGACGTCTGGAGATATCGCCAATTTGTGCACAGCAATCTCTGGATCTAGTCCCGGCATCTCGGAATAGTTCCACGCGAAGCAGTCTTTATACTGCACGAGCACGTGTTTGAGCGTAGCCACTTTTTCTTCAGAAAATAGCTCACTGACGAATGTCGGCCGTGGGTCGTTTGCCGTTCCCAAGTCAATTTTTCTGAGGTTATCTGCAGTAGTATGTATCCCATCTTCCAGCTCTTTTGGCGCCGGTGGAAACTCTGAGATTAACTCATCTTCATCGTTTTTGAAACACCAGGAGAGGTCATCCATATTCTCGGGTTCTTCTTCTGACAGCGTTATCACGTGACAGGTGCGAGATCGCTTCCAAGACCGATGTTGATCCGGCTCTACTCTTGTGGCTTTCGGTTCATGCTTCTGTGGTGGGGTTATCCTCCAACTGCTGGATAAAGCGAACTTACTTTGCTGATACTGGTCTTCTACCCAGTCTTTGAATGTGAAGCAGTCTTCGAGAGAATGTCCTATCGCTCGGTGATAGGAGCAATAATCTGGATGATGAACCTCACCTGCTTGCTCGGGGTGCTTGGACTCCCGGAGCGTTATCATCTGATGTTTTACGACAAGATCAAATATCTTCTGTATCTTGTCTTGGGAAAAAGAATACGCTCGACCCATCTTCTTTATAAGAGACGAATTCTGGTTGCTCGATCCTGCTTCGCGTGGCTTTTTGGACCCGCCACGCTGCCGTCGAACATATTTTCCATTCTTGGGTTTATTTCTACCTCTGTGTCGGGTCTTTTTATGACGGGCTGGCGACGAAGGGCATCATCATTATCTGTAGCCTGCTGAAGGAGGCGTTGCGTCCTGGCTTTCTCGTAGATGGCCATTTCGCGATTATGGTCGTCTCGAAACTTTTGACCCGCTTCTCTTATAAGCTTGTCCATTTGTTCTTCGAATGACGGACATGGCATTTTCATGGCGGGAGCTCGTTCTGGTTCAGGGTTAGCATCTTCCCACAGAGCATCTCCTTCTTCATCGAAGTCATGTATGACGTAGCAGCCGCGGAATCTCTCCCGTTTCTTGGATTGAACATATCCAAGCCCGATCGTTTCCATTCTCCCGCTGGGCAACTTTTGTTGAGTTCCGGGGATGTTCCAGATCCTGTTGTAGAACTGGGCTTGTCGAGCAGTCTGTTTAAAGGGTACGCCTTGGCGCCTCAACAGCCTTTTTAATCCTTCTGTGTAGTATCTGGGCAGACGGATGGGCTGGAGCCTGTCAAGCGTAGAATCAGCACCATGCCAAATTTCCTTCTCCACTTTGGTTTCCGCGGATCCATAAAAGAGGATCTCCTTTTCATCTTTTCTCCTGGGAGGGACGTGGAATGTCTGCAGTTCTTGCACACTATAAGTATTAAGTGCGTCGAGATCTTTATAATGTTCTCACGGAACCATGGCAACTTGCAAACTTTGATCTTCATCGGCGAAGGCTTGTATTGATGGACGAACAGAAAATACGGCAATGACCTCATCTTCCGAGTCGCTGCCGAAGACCAGAATAGGGGTGGACGGTCCTGGCTTGTTGCATTGGGGCGGCCCTGAATAAACCATTTCTTCTTCCTCCTCGTTATTACTCCCGAAGACCGGAATAGTAGTGATAGCTTTGTTCTTCGGTTTGTGACATCTTTCCGTGTCTTCGAAATCTGGTAAGAAGTATTTTGCATCTTCGTACTTTCGGACTTCATTCACGGAGAATGTGTTCAACTCCCCTATCACGGTATACTCGAGACTATCCTTGAAATACTTCATACACTGATGTTGTGTAGAAGGGATGATGTTATACTCATGTAACCAAGGCCTGCCAAGCAAAGCATTGTAGCATGTCTTGGCGTCAATGACGTGAAAATGTCCGTGACTAGCAGCCCAAAGCGTAGCATCAGTATCATAGACCCGAGCGTCCGTGATGACTGGGAGTCAAACCCGGAGATAGTGATCTTATCCCGAGCGAGGTGTTGAACGCTTATGTAGATTTCTTTCAACGCTCTTACATTGAGGAGATTGACGGAGGACCCATTGTTAACCAGGATTTTGTCGATCTTAATATCATGACAGTATCCGGAGACATAAAGGGGACAGTTATGCTCGCACGTCCCGAGGAGGAGATCTTCATCGCCGAAGGAGATATCGACTGTGTGCACTTCTTCCAGTTCGTCCTTCATTTTTTCTTTGGCGAGGAAAGCTTGGAACTGCTCGGGCTCTTGTAGTGCCTTGATTAAAGAATCTCTCGCCTCTTTGGATAGCAGAAGGGCGTCGAGAATGATTAGCTGTGAGGGTATCTTCCTCAGGTGTGCCAGAACGTTGTAATCCACCTTGTTTTTCTTGGGCGGATCTTTGGCTGTCGGCTCTTTGACGGCTTGGTCATCGAGGGTGATTTCCTCAGGGACCTTTCTTTTCCCTTATCCTTTTTGTTCGACCCCTTGTTTACGGGTCCGAGATTCTTTTCAGGTAATATTCGATTGCGCAGCTGAATGTTCTCGCAGCTCTTCGGTTCTTCCTCTTTTCCCGAGGTGGATTCTTTGAAGAGAGGGCCAAGAGTCATTTCTTCTTCAGAATCGCTCCCGAAGGTGAGAACTTGCGATCCCTTACTATCAACCATATAACAGTTGCCGGCAATTCTTTTACACTCGTCTGTCGCGCTTCTTTGCTCTCGACGAGTTTTGCGCTTCATCCGCTTGAAATTCTGCCGGTGGGCAACATATCCCTGCCACCAGTTTTTAAAGGCTATGCACTCTTCAGTAGGGTGCGCAATCCTTCGATGATATAGACAGTAGTTAGGATGCACATATTCTTCATTAAGGCGTATCTCATCAGAAGTGTTTCCCTCGGAGGGTGGCAACTTCATTCCCATCGATATGGCTTTAGCGAACCTTTTCTTTGTTTTAAGCCTGCTCTTGTCTGTCGCGGGCATGCCTCGGTATGGTTGAGGTGCCTCAACCCTTTCATCCAGTCGCCGGCGTTTGGCCTTTTCAAATATGGCCATCTCACGCTCTCGATCAGCTTTGATTTTAAGAAGGGCTTCGTTCAGGAATGCATCAATCATTTCGTCTGATGGTCCTAGAAGTTCCAGCTTAGGATCTGCCCCCAGTTTCTCTGCGTAAGGGGCTTCTTCATCGTTTATCGACAAGTGAAAGATCACATGGCAGCTTGCCATATAATCCTCAGGTTCGTCTGAAGAGTCTTCTCCATTGTCATCATCTTCGTCCTCAAGGACGTGGCTGAGAAACTCTTGAAGTGTGACCGGGGTTCGCGCCTTCTGGTTGTATTCTTCCAGCGCGTCGATATGTTTTTGCAAGTCCGTGCGCTTGTCATCAGGCTTCACGGGCATTTTGGCCTTCTTCTTCTTCTTTGAAGACTTTGACGGCTGGATGTGAGCATTTTGATTATCGCTACCAATCTTTGGCGTCAGGTGCGGCTTCAGCATTCCCTCGATGACCTCGGGTTCTAATGGATTTTTCCACTTTACTGCCGGGCATGTCTGGAGATCCTTCAGTATTCTTTTCTTCTTGGCTGAAAGAGCAACTTCCCATGGAGCTTCTACGACAAAAGAATACGATGCCCCCGGTGTGTCCGCCTTTTTGAGAGCGTGCGGCTAGGGCGGGTTCACCTTCCAGTTTTCGGATAATACGAACTTGCCCTGTTGGTACTGATCTTCGATCCAGCTTTTGAAGATGTAACAATCTTCGATCGAATGACCCGACATTCAGAGATAAGGGCAGTAATTAGGATTGTTAATGTCTCCTGGTTGCGTTGGGCGTCTTGGCTCCGGCTGAATGATGAGCCTGTTGCGCAGTGCTAGCTCGAATAACCTCTTCGTTTTATCCCGAGGGAACAAGTAAGGGCGTCTCACTTTTTCTCCAAGGGATCGTTGTCTATCATTTTGGCGATCAACTAGTCTTGGAGTACTAGGCTGTTGTTGAGTGTTAGCGACGAAAGTCGCTTTCCCTTTCCCTTTTTCATTCCGCGGCTCCGGCTTCGAAGAAGAAGGCCTGTGGCCCATCTGGTCCATTTGGGCTAGCTTGTCAATCAAGGCTTGGAAGGTGGTGGGCTTGAAAAATATCATGAACTGGGAGATGGTGGCCTGCGGATCAAGAGTACCCACGAACATGCCTACTGCTGGTGCTTTTTCGATGCGCTACTCGCACTTTGACCATAAATTCCGCCACCGTATCGCGTATTGCACCCATGTTTCGCCTGGCTTTACCCTAGCGTTAATCAGTGTGGTAATCGGAGTACACTCGCTAGCGCATGCGAATCTTTGCGTGAATAACAGCTCCATTTCTGCAAATGTCTTGACAGAGTCGTTCGGGAGTTCAGAGTACCATTCGAACGCTGTCTCTGACAAGCTGCCGACGAATTGGCGAAGTAGCAGTTTATCGTCACCTCCAGTGTTGCCACATAGAGCCCTGAACTGGGCGACATGCTGGTGGGGATTACCCGTCCCTTTATATACGTCGAATTTAGGGATCGTATATCCTGGCGGGTACCTTATTTGGTCATACCAGCCCGGATAGGGTCGTTCAGTCTTAAAGATCTGCCCGGCCGTTTCGCTCGCATGATGAGCTCGTATTTGCTGAGCAATATAATCATCCAGAGCGGCCTTGGAGATGGTCTCTTCCTTGGCTGCTGAAATAGCCGGAGGAGGGTTCGATGTCTCCACCCTGTCGTCTTCAATGATAATCGGGGGGTCTTCAGCTGGAGGTTCCGGCTGTAACATCATCCCAGCCATGTCTTGGAACAAAAGAGCCATTCGTTTTATGTTGGCCGCCTGTTCCGCGGCCACTTTTTCTTTCCTCTCGAGCATTCTTCGGAGTAATTCAGCATCAGTTTCTTGTTCCTGACGCTGCTCTGAGGTCTCTGGACTTTCTTTCGGCCCAGTGAGTGCGGCCATTGCAGTCAGCATCTCCTGAAGTTTCTGCTGTTGTTGCTCCTGAGACTTTGTTATCGATCGGGTAAGCGGTCGATGACCCGTAGAAGCACGGCTTTCCTCTTTTCCGGAAGCCATATAAATGGTGTGTGTTACCATACTCTCAGACTTGGGGCATTTAGATTCAGCATCCTTGCGGTTCACCGCAGTCACAGGGGCTTTCTCCGGCCTCCTTCTCTTGTGAACGGTTGACATTGAGGGGGCCGTTGCAGCGGGTACCCAGACGGATGACATCTTCTGTGGTACCACGGGATGGCTCTTTTCTTGCCGAGCTATAATCTTCTTTGGTCAGCGAGAGTAGTCCTGGTCAATCACCGATTCTTGGACCCGTCGCCAGACTTTGTAAATTTTGGAGGACAGCCGCTGAGGGGGCTGCTCCGGCTTCTTTTCTGTAGTATTCTCCACAGGTGGAGGAGACCTTTTCAGCATGGCAGTTGGTGAATTCCTGTGCACCTTATTAAGCAGTTCAAAGCTGTTCCCGGTTGGAACAGCGACATCGATTTCCACCGTTGGAGCTGGTGGAGTAAGTCCAGACGGAGAGCTGCCTCCAGCCTTCCTCACTCGGCGCCAGTGACGATGGCGAGCATGTCGCGCGGATGGTGTTGGTTCAATGGGGATGGCTTCGTCATGCCCCCTGTCTTGGCGGAGGGTTGTCGCCAATGTCAGCCTTTTGAAGACTGACGTTCGCCGAGAAGTAATGTCCAACCTATCGAATACAGACCTCTGGGCAGAGGTGACTTCGTCTGGAGCAGGAGTCGGAGTGGCCAGCCTTGTGAAAACTGACTTCTTGGCAGGAGAAGCCTGTCCGATGATTTCGTCCGCTTGAGCCGGGATGGCTATCCGCTTTGGGAAGGATGCTTCAGGTATTGCGGGCTTCTTCATGGGCCCGTTGGAGTTTTGGCCCAGTCTATTGAAAACTGAAGCATTGGATTTGGACGACCCGTTGAGAGGGGCCGCAGTGGTGGTAAGTCGATCAAAGACCGACTTCTTTGGGGCTTCTTGCGACAACAGCGGGGATTTGAAGCTCATCGGTGGGATCATAGTCCCAAATAATAGTCTAATGGTGGCCTGAATTACTTGCTTCACCGGCATCTTGAACAGGGAGGCCGCTTGGGGCCCGTAGGTCACACCACCAGATGAGGCGGAATGGGAGTTGCAGTTGCAGTTAGTGCAACTTGAAGCCATTGATCTTCTGTTTTCTGCACGGAGCAAGACACCAAATCTTAGTACCTCGAACCCAAGGGCAACCATATCAAACCGCGATTCGTTCGCGAACACGACACACGAAGTGTGGAGTGGAAAGAGGAAAAGGTCCTACCGGGCGTGCCAGAATCTGTTCACCGCCGGAACACGGAGACACGACCGCGTAGGTCCGTCTTGCCTGAATTCAGGGCAGATGCTAGTTGGTGCTATCCGTCCACCTCTCCGAAGATGCCAAGTTGATTTATGACACCATATATCAAAGTTCTAAATGGATGCGGCCGATGTAGCAGACTTCGTCAGATTCCCCCTTGTTGAGGGGTTTTTGATTGTGGGGACGCTCTTCCCTACAGGCGCAAGCCCCTGCAGTTAATTACGCTACCGCATCGCGGTAACCACTTTCTCCTTCTCCAGATGGTCACTTCATGTCATGTGTGTTTGTTTTGTTTTTTGGTTGCCCGTGGATTGTATACGGAGACTAATTTATGTTGTCGCTCATAGGGCATGGATTAGTCAAAATCCGTATTTTCTTAGATTTGGGTTTGGGGATTGGGTTTAAGGATACGTTAGTCTCATTTGAGACTAAGATCAACTTAAACGTATGTTAAAGATGCGTTAGTCTAATTTCAGACTAAGATCAACTTAACGGGATCGTTTAGATCCAACAAGAGAGCATTCGGGCTCTATTGTTTAGTTTAGGGACATTGCGGTCGATTAGTTTTAAGGACATTACCGTCCGACGTTAGTTTAAGGACATTACGGTCCAATTTTAGTTTAAGGACATCTCGGTCCGATGTTAGTTTAAGGACATCTCGGTCCAAGGTTAAGGACATCATAGTCCGTGGGTTTAAAGGGACCCCACAGTCCGAGGTTAAGGACATCATAGTCCGTGGGTTTAAAGGGACCCCACAGTCCTAGGTTAAGGACATCATAGTCCATGGGTTGAAAGGGGCCCCACAGTCCTAGGTTAAGGACATCATAGTCCATGAAATGTATGGTTTTCGGGACCCGTCGCCTCTTTGAAGATGTTGAAGGATTACAATGACATATATCAGAGGGGTTCAGAGATGTACCCTTGAACCAATTTTGGTTGGTAGATCTGTAGTCCAATTTGGAACTAAGATCAGTTAAAAGATTTATGGGCATATGAGCTCAATTAATTTGAGTTGAGGACTTATGGCCAATCTTGGGCTAAGTCAAATCAAGTTAAAAAGTATAACATTTATTTTGGGCTGTTGAGCATTTATTTGGGCTTGGCCTTTTTAACAATGCTGAGCATTGATTTGGATTCTGACAGTATTTCTGTCTTTTACTGAATGCTGAGCATTCATCATAGCTCCGGGGCTTATTAAAGAACAATTTATATTCCATCAGCGCACACGTGAGGAGCACGTGGTGCGCTTGGCGCTTTGTGCCAGTCAAAGAGCGCAGTGCGCTTATGCCAAGTAGCGCGCACATGAGAAACACGTGGCGCGCTTGGCGCTAAGCGCCAGATGATGAGCGCATTGCGCTATTAGTTCAGTGGCGCACACGTGAGTGGCACGTGGTGCGCTTGGCGCCGAGAGCCAGTCCATGAGCGCAGTGCGCTAGTTGAAAAGCGCAGAGCGCTAACTGTTTGAGTGGAGCACACGTGAGTGACACGTGGTGCACTCGGTGCCGAGCGCCAGTCCAAGAGCGCAGAAGCCCATTTGATCAATTTTATGATCTGGGAAATAAATTCTCCCTTAGAAGAGACTTTGTCTCAAGATCCTAAGAACAAAAGTTCTTACTTTATAGGAGATGCTTCAATCTTTTATATTGATGAAAGGTTTTGCCTTTATGGATCTGTGATCCTTAAGAGAATTGAATTATTTTCTCCCCCCTTTTATAATAAGATGTTCATGATCTCTGAAAGACAATTTGTCTTATAGATCTATGATCTGTGAGAAGAATCATGTTCTTCTCTTTTTTATTTTATTTTATGATGAGATCTTTTGATCTTTTTGTAAAAGACCTTGGTCTTTGTAGATCTATGATCTGTAAAGAAGTGAGTTCTTCTTTTCAATTATGAGATGATTTGATCTCTGTTCTTTTACCTTGAAGAAAAGAAATTCTTCTATTGAGAGCTTGACTCTTCTTTCTGAGATCTCTCAAAGCTTATGGGGGGGTTCCTCTCTATGCTTCTGTATATCTCTTTGAGACTTGAAGTCTAAGGGCCTTTATATAGGGCAAACTGATCAGTTCAATCAGTTAAGGAGATCTTTTCTCCAATTGATTTGGGGAATTTCCCACCGTTGGATCTTTGATCCAAGGGCTTCTGATTTACAGAAGGCAATCTTCTTGTTTTTAACAAGATTGGGAAATCTTCTTAAACAGAATTTATTCTGTGTTTTTGGTGATTTTTAATCACCATTGGATCATTGATCCAACGGTGCTCTGATTTACAGAGCACAATCTTGTTATTTGGAAAGATTTTGAGGAATCTTTCCTTAACAGAATTTAATTCTGATTAATTAATGATTTATCATTATTATTAGATCTTTGATCTGACGGTGGGGAGGTTTTATTTCTAGCGCTAGCGCACCCGTACTTTGCACATGGTGCGCTGCTTAGAGTGCAGCGCACTTAGCGCTAGCGCACCCGTGCTTTGCACGTGGTGCGCTACTCAGAGCGCAGCGCGCTAGCACACCCGTGCTTTGCATGTGGTGCGCTACTCAGAGCGCAGCGCGCTAGCACACCCGTGCTTTGCACGTGGTGCGCTACTCAGAGCGCAGCGCACTTAGCGCTAGCGCACCCGTGCTTTGCACGTGGTGCGCTGCTTAAGTGCAGCGCAATTAGTGCTAGCGCACACGTGCTTGCGCACACGTGCTTTGCACGTGGTGCGGTGCTTAAGTGCAGCACTCTAAGCGCTAGCGCACACGTGCCTTGCACATAGTGCGCTGCTTAAGTGCAGCGCACTTAGCGCTAGCGCACACGTGCTTTGCACGTGGTGCGCTGCCTAGGGCGCAGCGCACTTGGCGCTGCATCTAAAGCGTTGCTTCATTTCAAAATTTGAATTTTGAACAGAGCTTTGCTCTGATTGGGGGAAACACCGACTAATATGAAGTGTAACAACTTATCGAATCAACACTTGATTCGTTAACCCGGTTATATCGCATACAACCGACCAATATCACAACTCGCGAGAATAGAATACGGTATCTCATATCGTATCTATCTTGGTCCCGCACATATCACATATGTGCTCCTACTCCGTTTCGCTTGAGCCAGGAAACCCCTGTGTAGGACTCTAAAGACTCTAAAGACTTGTCAATACGCCGGCAGTAGGTGATGATCATATCAAACACCCACAAGCCACAAGCGGTCTGCTAAACGTAACGGCCACCCGGGTATTGAGCGATCAGAAGATCAACAAGCAAGCCTGCTCACACTCCTGCAAATCCAATCAGTAACACTACCGTGCAGTCCGATCTCTTTGTCTGATATGTCGCATATCTCGTCTAGGGGTGGTAAACGTCAGACCCCAGTAACTCGATAAGTCGTGTCGATATGAGGCTCATAACGGGTCAAGAAGCTACTGATAACACTTACCAGTATATCTCTGAAACAGCCTTGGCCAAGGACTTCCTGTTATAGCCAATCGAGCACAGCGCAACATCAACTCCCAATACCGGGAGAGACGAAACCCCTCCTATCGCTCATTGCCTCTATGTGACTCGGGACTGTACCCAAAAGCCACCGTTTTGCACGTTTTCTTGAACGTAGTAAGGTGGAAATCAAAGCACAGTGGTAATCACACAAGACTCTATGACGATCTCGGGTCTACAAACTAACATGTACCAGTGCCACCAGAGAACTGCCATCTGGCGTTGGTATAATACCATCTGGGAGTTTTCGGCGAGTCCGTCCAGTGTACCCATTCTCCACTGAGTACCCGTATACTGTCTCTGATGTAAAACACCAATGGATATGGGATCATCCATCGCCCATCTATATAGGTCGAGAAGCTATACGCCAGTCTACTCTGGTATATCGATGCCCTGTCTCGATACACCCACGACTAGGAACATTTGAAGGATCTACTTAGCGACTACACTGTCCCCACTATCATAGTCCTGGTAGTTAAGCACTCATCCTAAGGGCTTTATCAACATGTAACATAGAGACAATCAGTGTACATGTTAAGATAAAGAGCAACCAGATAGCATACTATCATGTCGAGCAAGAAAGTCCTCCATATATATGTCCAAGCATCCACTACAATATACATCGTATGTACAGTAATAGCCTCTAGGGCATACATATCACTAACAAAAATATGGTATCATATACCCGTATTTTATCGAGCTCCTGCACATATCTCTATGCATGTCCTACCTCGTTTCGCTTGTGCTAGGAAAGCTCTATGTGGGACGTTAAAGGCTCGCCAAGACGCTGGCAGCAGGTAATGATCATATCAAACATATACATGCACGTCAGCGGTACTGGCTGCACGTAACGGCTATCCAGGTATTGAATGAATAAAAAATCAACAAGTAAACTTGTTAAAACTCTCTGTAGAGCCTATTAGCGATACTTACCATACAGTTCGGTCTCTTCGTCTAATATGTTGCATATTGAGTCTAGGGGCGGTTTCGTCTGTTAGTTATATGTATGCCCTAGAGGCCATTACTGTACATAGGATGTATATTGTAGTGGATGCTGGGACATATATAGGAAGGACTTTCTTGCTCGACATGATAGTATGCTATCTGGTTGCTCTTTACCTTAACGTGTATACTGATTGTCTCTCTGTTACATGTTGGTAAAGCCCTTAGGATGTGTACTTGACTACCTGGACTATGATGCGGATCATACTAGTGGGGACATGGTAGTCCATAAGTACATCTTTCAAGGTCCCTAGTCGTGGGTGTATCGAGACGGGGCATCGATATACCAGAGTAGACTAGCATATACCTTCTCGACCCATACAGATGGGTGATGGATGATCCCATATCCATTGGTGTTTGACATCAGAGATGATATACGGGTGCTCAGTGGAGACTGGGTACACTGGACGGACTCGCCGAGAACTCCCAGATGGTATTATACCTCACGTCAGATGGCAGTTCTCTGGTGACACTGGTACAGGTTAGTCTGTAGACCCGAGATCGTCATTGAGTCTTGTGTGATTCCTACTGTGCTTTGATTTCCACCTTACCACGTCCAAGAGGGCGTGCAAAACGGTGGTTTTTGGGTACAGTCCCGAATCACATGGAGGCAATAAGCGATAGGAGGGGATTCGTCTCTCCCGGTATAGGGAGTTGATGTTGCACTGTGTTCGATTGGCTATAACCGGAAATCCCTGGCCAGGGTTGCTGAGATTTACTGGTAAGTGTTACCAGTAGTATCTCGAACTGTTATAGACCTCATATCGACACGACTTATCGAGTTATTGGGGTCTGACGTTTACCACCCCTAGACGAGATATGCGACATATCAGACGAACAGACCGGACTGTACGGTAAGTGTTACTGGTTGGATTCACAGGAGTGTGAGCGGGCTTGCTCGTCGATCTTCTGATCGCTCAATACCCGGGTGGCCGTTACGTTTAGCAGACCGCTTGCGGCTTGTGGGTATTTGATATTATCATCACCTGCTGCCGGCGTATTGACGAGTCTTTAGAGTCCTACACAGAGGTTTCCTGGCTCAAGCGAAACGAAATAGGAGCGCATATGAGATATGTGCGGGACCAAGAAAAATGCGTGTATGTGATACCGTATTCTATTCTCGCGTTGAATGTATCGATTGGTTGTATGCGATATAACCTAGTTATCGAATCGAAGATTGATTTGATAAGTCGATACATTGGATATTAGTCGGTCATATGTGATGTGACCGGATCGTTAAATCAAGTGTTGATTTAATGATTTAATGTATAATTATATATATGATATATTACTTTACATTAACTAATATTGGTTCACTTAAGATGTTTTTCTCACTTGTTTGTGCACATTGTATATGTGATATATTTTTGTGCACAAGATTGTATCATGTTTGATGATACATGCAAACTTGGGTGTATGTTTGATTTAAACCTTGGTTTAGTAAATGGTTAGGGTTTTAATTTATTTATTTATTTTGGATAAAAAAAATGGTGGCATTCTTTGTTTTTTTCTTGAAGCTTCATGAAGCTTTGAAATGCTTTGACCATTTTGTTTCTTTCCTTAACCCTAACCATTTCCCTTGACCCTAGTTTATTCTCTACATGGGTTAGCCTCACCCATGGTTGCATTATGATAACCATCACTTCATTTTTATTTTTGGAATTAATTCATTATTCTTTTTCTTCTTCTTCTTCCTCTTGAGAAAGAAAAGAAAAGCTTGCTTCAAAAATGTCAAGTGATGATTCCAAGTGAGAAATCCAATTCTAAAGTGAACCCACTTCCTATTTCTTCATTCTCTACCACTTGCCATGTAGTATAGGGTGTTTTCTTCACAAGTTTCACGACTTGGTGAAGTGGGAGCTTGATCTTGTGTTGCCTCGACGTAGATCATCTTCGGCATCGAAGTCGACGACCTAGCCCGATCATTTCTTCGATGAAACCACCGCGAGAGTCCGGGATCCGATGGGTACAGCGGAGGGACTTCATCACGGAGCAATGGAGGTGGAGGACCGGATCTACAAAGGTTGTATTTCCGTTCACTTATTAGTAAAGCAGTTTACTAGTTGTAGTTATCGCCTAAAACTCTAGTCAACGATCGCATTAGGGTTTCTCGGCACCGGAAATTTTTGAATTTGGCATGGTTGATGCCTTGTGAGACCTCCTTAGAGTGCCTAGGAACCCTACAGTGGTATCAGAGCCTAGCTAGAGCCTTAGGCGATGCGTTAACGAAGTTAGAACCCCGATCGAATCCAAATACGACGAAATATACCCCTCTCTGGTCCATTTTTAAAATCTGGGATTTTTCTTAATTAAAAATGCCTAAAAATATCAGCAGGAAATTATAAGAATTACTGTGCAAATCGACACTGTTTGGAGATCAAACCGCCGCGGAACCGCGGCACGGGCATGGCTCGTGCGGCGGTTCCGCCGCCATTTGTGACGTCACCCTATAAATTTTGCACAGTAATGTTTTGTTTTAATTCCCTGATATTTTATGGGTATTTTTATCTGATTCAAGTGTTGAGTATTTTAGGGTTTATTTTGTAGTCGTTGTTTCGATCGGAATTTTTAATTTCGTTATGTTTTCCGGATATTTAGAATATGTTAAAAAGTTCGACCGGATATAAATACCCACTTTTTCCTCTGTCGGGAAATTTCCAAGTGTTGGATCTTTCCGTAGTTTAAAGACGTTCTAAGTAGTGCAAGTAACGCGATGGACCCTCTAGAGGACAACAAACCTTAACTCGATTATGTGACCGTCTTGAACTGCCCTTTGAACCTTCGGGTTTGGGGCAGTACGGCGTGCCACATGTGAGGCGTTGGCTTGACCCTTCTACGGCTGGACCGTCGCTACTGTGGCATGAAGTGGATGTTTTTAGACTTATTTCATGTGTTGAGCTGTTTCGGGAAAACTTGGGTGTTTGACTGTTCGATCGGAAAGTTTAACATTTTCTATTTATCTGGAATGTGATACAATAATTGGAATTCACAAGTAGTTATGAGATAACTGAATGAATGTTATAAATCTAGCACTTTAGTCTCAAATGATCGGTTGCCACGGAATTTTGATGCGATCAAAAGTCCGTCGCAATCACGTAGCGTAAGCGGATATTCGCCGGTAAACTTAATAGACAGCTACACCCCTGATTGTTATAGTACGTGCGTGTCAAGTTTAGTTTTAAATACCGCAATCAAGACGGTTTCGCTTGTAGCTAGCCGGTTGAGTACGGGTCGTCCGCAGGGAGATGGGAGTCTTTTTCAAAGTGTTTTAACGAGTTAAGTCCTGTTTTCAGATTTTGTTGTGGTTATCTAAGTGTAAGTTGATATTTAAAGAGAGCTTGTTAGGGTTAGGATTAGGTTAGTTTGAGTTAGGAGTCTCCACATCTTTCGTTGCCCCACTTAATATCGGTGTTACGGTAATCGGCAACAACGGGGATTGGCACGACTAGGAAGGAACTTGCGAGTATAAGCTAGGCTTTCCAACGCATAGTCCTTCCTTTTGGTGCTTGTCCGTCCGTTCTTGGCTCTTATCCATAACCTCCGGTTAATTCAACCACAACCGGTCTCACTACGGAATCACCGCTATCATGTAGGATAGGGTGCCGTAAGGAGCGGATTGTGGTTCAATTAACGGGAGTTGATTTAAGTTGTTGGGCAAGGAAAGAGTGAGAGAGATTTCCTTCTCTCAAACTTCCCTTATCCTACCCTAACAAGTATAGAACTACTCACACTTCATAATACGGAAAAATAAAACAAACAAAAGAGGAAGATAGAAAGAAGGAGACTAGAAGAGTACGACTAACTATTTGCGACCTCACCTTGGCGAGGATCAAGCGTAAGTATCATTGTCGTATGTAAGGATAAAGAAAAAGAGAGAAGAAAGGAACAACAAAAATAACAACAACTACTTAACGAATTAAAATTACAACAAGTAAAATTGCAACAAGTAAAATTACAACAAGCATGAAAATAAAGAGACAAGCATGATAATAAATTGTTCTTCTTTATTCATCACTCTTCACTCAAAAGCTCACTTACAAGTTTAATGGAGAAGAGGTGAGAAGAGGAAGAAGAAACACTAAACCTAAGCAAAATGAAAATACAAGATTATGGACCCTTTCCTTCACAGAATTCTGCTGTATTTATAGGCTGGAAAATGAGAATCTAGGGCAACCATACGGGCACATACAAAAGTACCAAACTACCCCTGAAAACCCTAGCTGTTTGGCGCCAATATGGCCGCGGAAGGGCGGCCAAACCCCCCCTTTGGCCGCGCTTCCGCGGCCTTATAGTTGAATTGGGTCTAGGGGTTTTTGGTGGGACCCTGGTTTGCAGTGCTCTTTATTCTGATATATATATTTTCTCATAATTTCTTCACGAATTTTCCAGAATTCTGCTGATAAAAAAGGTGGACTTTTTGTCAAGATTTTGTGATGATTGCCTCGAGCTCCGCGTAGATCTCTTGGATTTTGTGCTACCATTGAGCCTTGTGCATTGATTTGACATTTTGTCTTCCTACTGATATCTGGCAACATACGGATGAAGGGCGGAGACCGTGTTTTATCTGTGGTTGGCAGGAACCCGGACTTTTTTCGTGTTTTCCATGAATTTCACCGTTTTTAGAACCGAGAACCTGTAACCTGCAATTGACTAGCAAACACGGCTCAAGAGTATCTACCGATATGCAAAGTGATAAAAATTGGGCGGTATGAAAATGCAAAAATCTGATATGAACAAATACCCCCAAACTTATCATTTGCTCGTCCCGAGCAAAGTCCATTTATTCACAAAAAATTTCCTAACCTCACTTTCGCAGGGAACGTGATTGCACTGAGCATGTGCAACAAGCCGTTAAACCTCTAGGTGTCCCTAGTAGGAGGAGTGTTGTCTCCTGAGGGTTTTCAGCGGATACTACCCACAAAATCCGGTCAAGTTGGTTTTGTAAAATAACTAAGCTTCAAACCCTAAAGTTTTGTTTTAGAAAATAACAATTCTATAATCCTAGGTCTAGACCATTGAACCTTTATTTTTCACACCTCGCATCTTATTTAACTACAGATTCTATATGTCTTTACGTGCAGTGCAGATAGTGTCGTTAAGTTCCAGAAGGATCGATTAAAATCATCATGTCGCACAATAAAGCCCAGATAACAATTTTAAAAGGATCACATAAGTTTTATAACGAGTTAAGCATTTTTCAAGTTTCGTTTTCCAGTAAGGTTTCAACTTCAGAATTTCTATCTTCCTTAACAGGAAACTAAGTCGTATTTTTCACTCCACCTTTTTCTTGTTTTCATTTCATACACACCTCTGTGAACGTGCAATAGTCTTTATCAAAGAGTAAAACCTTCATATCTCCGTTAAAATTTTTTTTTTTAAAAAGCCTGTCTTTTATCAAGATTATTCTCACACAAAGAACCGTTAGGAATTTTAACTCGGAGAGAACACTTGCTTGACTTTGTTTTAAACTGGACTTTCTAGGCTTCTTAGCGAGCTTTGGGCCAATGCACCCAGACCAGTTGGTTTTAGGGCATTAGGTGTAAAAACACCCCAGCGGACTTAATTACTCAAGTTACCTAGGTCCAAAAACAAAAGACAGATTGGCGTGAAAATCAGATGATTTAATACGAACGGAGATATAACCGGCAGTTCAAATATTTTTTTGGATAAAAGACGTGTCTAGTGGGTTTGGTGTGTAATCATTCCAATCAAGTTTTAGATGGGTTATTTTTCAGACTTAGCTCCAATTACGGCATCAATAACATTCCTTCATATTCGCTTTACTTCATAAACTATTCTTGACATTACTTATTTCAGAACAAACCTATTTGATCCTCAGAAAATTTATTTATCTGTTTAAAAGTTTAAACATGAAAGACTTGTCATCTAATTCCCAAAATCTTACGACACGTGTAGTGTGATGTAAAGACGTATATCAGCTATAGTTAACTTCAAAGGAGAGTTATCTTTCAGGTTTTCAAAATCTAAATATAAGATCTAGTTATTCCTATTTTTTCAAACAAAAACCGTCGAATATTGAATCAAAGTTCTTCCACAAGCTAACTTGACAAAATTTTTTTTATATTTTTTAGAAAATTTTCAGATTTTTATGGATTTTATGGATTTTAATATGCAGATGCAAAATATACATATGAATGCGAAGGTAAGAAATGCGTACCGAGCGTACCCCCAAACTTAAACTGGACAGTGTCCTCACTGTCGTGGCATGAAGAGAGCAGTTGGAAGGTTCAAAATTGTCGGTTAGTGATACACAATTTTTTTTTTTTTTTTTTTTGTTTTTAAAGAAAAGAAAAAGAATATACACAAAAAATGGTTTATACATACCCCCAAACTTATTTGGAACAGTGTCCACTGTTCTTGGCTGGATAACCGAAGTTTGGAGGTAAGCAGAGGAAGATCATTCAGGGTAAACCGGCTCCTGTAAGAACAGGAGCTCCTCTGTTGGTTCGGCGCTAAGGTACGGTTTGCATCGGTGTCCATTTACCTTGAAGAGTGAACCGTCCTTTGGATTTTCCAAATCCACAGCGCCCTGCGGATACACATTCCGCACAAAATATGGCCATTTCCAGTGAGATCGGAGCTTTCCAGGATGGAAATGAAGTCGGGTGTCGTAAAGAAGTACCTGTTGACCAGGTACGAAGGTTTTGCGCAAAAGGTGTTTATCATGAAACACCTTCGTTCGATTCTTAACGACAACCGCGTTGTCGTAAGCCTCATCCCTAAGCTCGTTCAGTTCGTTCAACTGCAGCTTCCGATGGCTGCCCGCGTCCTCAAGAGACAGATTCAGCTCCTTAATCGCCCAAAACGCGCGATGCTCGATTTCGACAGGAAGGTGGCAGGCCTTTCCGTACACAAGCCGATAGGGAGACATGCCAAGGTCGGTCTTATAAGCGGTTCTAAATGCCCAAAGGGCATCAGTGAGTTTCAAAGACCAATCCTTACGGTTCTTGGAAACCGTCTTCTCCAATATCTGCTTGATTTGCCGATTTGAAACTTCGGCCTGCCCGCAGGTTTGGGGGTGGTAGGGCGTAGAGAGCTTATGATTAATGGAGTATTTCCGCATCAAGGCCTCGAAAGTCCTATTGCAGAAATGACTTCCATTGTCGCTAATGATCGCTCGGGGGTGCCCAAACCGGGAGAAAATGTTTTCTTTAAGGAACTTAACGACAACCTTGTTGTCGTTAGTCCGGCTGGGCACAGCCTCGACCCATTTAGAGACGTAATCAACAGCTAGAAGTATGTACAAGTTCCCAAAAGAGCTGGGAAACGGCCCCATGAAGTCTATCCCCCAAACATCGAAAATCTCCACAACCAAGATCAGTTGGAGCGGCATCTCGTTTCTCCGGGATATCCGGCCCATGTGTTGGCACCGGGAGCAAGTCTTGCAATATTCGTGAGCGTCTTTGAAAAGTTGTGGCCAGTAGAAACCACATTGCAAGATCTTCTCAGCTGTCTTTCTGGGCCCAAAATGCCCGCCACACGCTTGATCGTGGCAAAATGACAGCACACTCTTGAATTCCTCATTAGGGACACACCGACGAATGATCTGGTCGGGACAGTACTTGAACAAGTAGGGTTCGTCCCAGTAAAAGTGTTTTACTTGGGATAAGAAGCGAAGTCTGTCCTGACTCGACCATTCGGTCGGTAGCAATCCCGTGGCCAAATAGTTCACAATATCTGCGAACCAGGGTTCGCACGATACTGTCAAGAGTTGTTCGTCCGGAAAAACGTCGTTTATCGGAATTGGAAGCGAAGGCGAAGAAGGAAGTCGCGAGAGATGGTCGGCAACCATGTTTTCACATCCTCGTTTGTCCTTAATGACAAGGTCAAACTCTTGAAGCAAGAGGATCCAACGGATTAACCGAGACTTGGCATCTTTCTTCGCAAAGAGATGGCGCAGAGCTGAATGGTCCGTGTAGACGATGACTGGAGAGCCGATGAGGTAGGGCCTGAACTTTTCTAAAGCAAATACAACAGCTAAGAATTCCTTCTCAGTTGTCGTATAGTTAAGTTGGGCGTCGTTCAGGGTTCGGCTAGCGTAGTAGATCACGTGCGGCATCTTATTGATGTGTTGTCCAAGGACAGCACCGATGGCAAAGTCGGATGCATCGCACATAATCTCGAATGGGTGCGTCCAGTCAGGAGAAGAGAGAACGGGAGCAGAAGTGAGTGAGTGTTTCAATGATTCAAAAGCAGCCGCACAGCTTGAGCTGAAGTCGAATGGCGTGTCCTTGGCCAGGAGAAGAGTCAAGGGCCTAGCAATCTTGCTAAAGTCCTTGATAAACCGTCTATAAAAACCGGCGTGGCCAAGGAAGGCTCGGATATCTCGGACGCATCGGGGAGGAGGAAGATTGGAAATGACCTCAATCTTACCTTTGTCTACCTCAATGCCTTTCTGCGAGATGATATGTCCTAAGACAATACCTTCGCGCACCATGAAGTGGCATTTCTCCCAGTTCAAAGTGAGATTCTTGTCCTTACATCTGGTAAGGACAGCGTCGAGATGCAGCAGACACTCGTCAAAAGAATCGCCAAAGATGGAGAAGTCGTCCATGAAGATCTCCAGAAATTTCTCCACCATGTCTGAGAAAATTCCCATCATACACCGCTGGAAGGTAGCGGGCGCATTGCATAACCCAAAGGGCATGCGACGATATGCAAACGTGCCGAAAGGACAAGTGAAAGTGGTCTTGTCCTGGTCTTTTTCGGCGATGGGAATTTGATTATAGCCAGAGTAGCCATCTAGAAAACAATAGTACTCGTGTCCGGCCAATCGTTCGAGCATCTGGTCAATAAAAGGTAGCGGAAAGTGGTCTTTCCGCGTTGCGGCGTTGAGTTTTCGGTAATCAATGCATACTCGCCACCCGGTTTGGGTGCGAGTAGGGATTAACTCGTTTGCCTCATTAGTGATGACCGTAATGCCCGACTTCTTGGGGACAACATAAATGGGGCTAACCCACTGGCTATCAGAGATAGGGTAAATGATACCACTATCTAGACATTTGACGATCTCCTTCTTCACAGCCTCCTTCATGACTGGATTGAGACGTCTTTGTGGATCCCGGGCTGGTTTGGCATCATCCATCAGATGTATATGATACTCTACGATCAGGGGACTAATCCCCTTAATGTCCGCCATGGACCAGCCAAAAGCTTGCCTATTGCCGTGCAAGACTGAAAGAAGGGCTTTCTCTTGCTCAGGAGCTAGAGAAGCCGAAATGATAACTGGGAGGGTCTCGTTCTCACCTAAGTAAGCGTACTTAAGGTGAGACGGCAAAGGCTTGAGTTCGAGAATTGGAGGTGAAATGATAGAAGGAAGGATTGGAGAAAAGGTCTCGAACTCAAAGGATTCCAACAAAGGTTCGAAACGAGTGTAAGCCACCGAGTTGGATGGTTCAGGTAACTCATCCGAAAAGTCAAACGATTCAAACTCGGGTGGAGAGCGGCTAAGATCGTGTGAAAACGTAAAACACTCATAGTCGTAGTTGGGCGCGGAAGCAGCAGCAGGTTCGAAGAGAAACGCACTAGTGGCGTCAAGGTTATCGTTGTGAAATAGAAACTCCTCGAACTCACATTCTTCAGGGGTGATCTCCTGGATCGAGCAAACATCTAATATATGAGCATTAGGTTCGGTGGGTTGATTCCCCAACCTAAAAATGTTGAGTTCAATTGTCATATTTCCAAAAGAGAGGTTCATCGAACCGTTGCGACAATTGATCACAGCATTTGAGGTTGCGAGAAATGGGCGACCGAGTATCACCGGAATTTGATTCCGGGGGTTAGCTACAGGCTGTGTATCTAATACAATGAAGTCGACGGGGAATATGAAGTCCCCGACTCTGATTAACACATCCTCTAGCTCACCCCTAGGATGGGTGATCGATCGGTCGGCCATTTGGAGAGTGCAGTGTGTGGGTTTCAACTCTCCGACGCCTAATTGCTCGTATACTGAATACGGAAGCAAGTTAACACTGGAACCAAGATCTAATAGTGCGCGGTTGATGTTCTTATCCCCAATGGTAATTGAAATCGTAGGACAGCCAGGGTCCTTCCGTTTTTGTGGTAAAGATTGGGTAAGGGCATCACTCACAGCACTAGCCAAGAAAACTTTCTTGGGTACCTGAGACTTCCTCTTTTTCGTGCACAAGTCCTTTAAGATTTTCGCGTAGGACGGGACTTGTTGGACAGCATCTAAAAGAGGAATATTAATGTTAACTTGCTTGAATAACTCCAAAATCTTCTCCATTTGAGGATTTTGTTTATTAGACCTCAACCGGTTTGGAAATGGAACATTTTGAAAATTGGTTGAGTCTAATGCTGGAGGAGGAGATTTTGGAGTTGGAACGGATCCCAGAATAGGTGTTTTCGTGGAGTGAGAAGTGGGTCCGTTCAGAGCAGAAGAAGAGGAAGGAGAGCCTGTTGAAGAATGGAGAATAGGCTCGGAAGACGAAGAAGAAGAAGGAGAAGAAGAAGCGGCGGCCGGGGTGTCATCGTTGATTCACTTGCCAATGTTGTTTTGCAGCATCCTTCCCGATCTCAGCGTAGTCACGGCACTCACATTATGGTTTTGTTGTTCAAGAGCAACATGTGCATTATGTGGGTGACCGGGATTTGGCAGTGGCTGGGACGGAAGCTTCCCCTTCTCTCGCTCGCTCAAGGCCGCGTTCAGCTGTGCAATCTGGGCCTCGATGGTTTTGATGCTCTGCCCGTGTGCGGCGGTGTGTTGCACTAAAGATTGGATCGAAGACTGGATGTTGGCGGTGGATTGAGTCGATTGTTTAACAAACGCCTCCAGACTTCGCTCGAGCGAGGAAACCTTATCAGTATTTGACGGAACAAAGTTGTTATTTGGTGGAAAAGAATTGTTTGGTGCAAAATTGTTCGTCTGGTTTTGGTAAGGTTGGGGTTGGAAGGGCTGCTGATATTGATGCTGAGTTTGTTGTGGCGGTTGTTGTTGCGGCGGAGGGGCCCTTTGGAAGTTGTTGCCCTGAAATTGATTCTGATTCTGATTCCAGGCGAAATTGGGGTGATTCCTCCAACCGGGATTGTAAGTGGAAGAGTATGGATCATTCCTCGGTCTTTGCTGGAAGGCAGCATTAACCTGATCCTGTCCTTGCGAAGGTGGATTGTAAGGACACTCTTCTGTCAAGTGGGAAGGATCAGAACAACAAGCGCAAATGGTACGAAGGGAGAGAACAGGAGCAGGAGAAGGAGCAGAAAATTTGCTCTCTATCGCTTCAAGCTTTCGTGTTATCGCAGCCATTTCAGCTTTCATCGCGATAGAGACATCGAGTTGGTGGATTCCTACCCTAGACTGACCGGTTGAAGTGGAGGTAGAAGAAGAAGAAGTCGGTCTTGTGCTCTCCCACTGTAGCGTTTGCTCCGCAAGATCGTCAAAGAACTGCCACGCTTCATCGTCAGATTTCGATAGGAAGTGGCCCTGACAGATGGTTTCCAGCAACTGCTTCGTTGCTAGGTTCAGTCCCTCGTATAAGGTTTGGCAGAGTTGCCATTTCTCTATACCGTGGTGAGGACACTGAACAAGAAGGTCTTTGTACCGGTCAAAGCACTTCCAGAAGGGTTCAGAAGGAAGCTGGGAGAATTGGTTGATTTCATTTCGAATTCTTGCGGTCTTATGATTTGGATAGAATTTTTTTAGAAACGCTTTAACAAACTCGTCCCAGCTGGTGATTGAGTGGGAAGCGGTGCTATACAGCCATTTTTCAGCGAGATCGCATAGAGTGAACGGAATGACCCGTAGACGTATAGCATCGTCCGACAGCTGGGTTGTTTTCATCATGGCACAGACATTTTGAAATTTATTGATGAAGATATAGGCATCTTCAGTTTCGAGCCCATGAAAACGTGGAAGCATGTTGATGAAATGGGGCTTAATTTCAAAGTTGTCCCCATTGGCCGGAGGAAGAGAAAGGCAGGTGGGAAGTGCAGAACGGGTGGGGTAGAAACGATCCTGGAGCGCAATTCGCTGCGGCGCTACAACAGGCGGAGGTGGTGGAAGATTGGTCTCCGTAGGAGGTGGAGCCATTCCAGCGGTGGTCAAAGAGATGTTCGGATTAAATCCCGACATCGCGGAAGAAGAGGTTGGTGAAGGTGAAGGTGAAGGTGAAGATGTATGAACAGAATTCCGGTCAACGTCGGAGTTGGCCGGCAAAGGAAGGGGTGAAAGAGGAGTGGACGGAGTATCGACTTCGGAGTCGATCGCGTAGTCGGTCGCGACTAACGTAACGCGGACTAAACGGGCGCTAGTGTCCCGAGTCCAAGCGGACATACACTAAACGAGTTTAGTATAGTCAAAGCGAAGAAGGTGAGGGTAAGAAAACGTCAATGGAGAAAGGCGATGGGTGGTGGGTGAAAATGGATTTGGCGACAAAGGGCAAGTTTTTATAAAAATTTTTTGATTTTTTTTTTTTTTTTTTTTAGAAAGAGATTTACAGAAGTATGTACGGAAATACGGCTTAAGCAATCACAAACAAGATATGCACAATCACACCTAGATCTACGGTCGTCTAGGTCTACTAGACCTGCTCCTGAACTTGATTTTCGAAGTTAAACAGTGTAGAGAAACAGGCTTAAAAATACACCGATCACGGGGCCAGGTAAGTGCAGAGATAAGGGGAGGTTGTCCAACGCTTTCGCGAAGTTCCTTAATTAAATAACCCTTTCTCTTTCGGCGGTTGCGCCTTTAACACTTTCCTAGACACCCCGTAATCAATATACGGTTAAGCGAGGTTCTAAACACGGTTTATCTTCTCCTAATGAGTGCGAAGTCCTTAGGGCTGAAGTCTAGTATTTTTTAATTTACAATGGACAATGCATATGCTTTAGTGATTTTTGGGGTCCTGGGAAGGGTGATGAAATCCCCACCCAATCTGGATTGGTTTCAAGCCCCTTAAGTACGTATTAAAGAATGCAAAACAGTAACAAATCAACAGCAAACAATTTTTATTTGCGGCGCAAAGAATCCTGCACAAGAACAGTTTATTGGAAGGGGGAGAAGAATTTGCGCAAAGAAGGCTGCAGAAAACACAGTTCAGTGGAGTTCAGAGGAGTGGAGAGAGGCAGAGGGACTTACAGAGATTTTTGCCGTAGACCGGATGCTTCGTTTTTGTCCGTCGCGGTGTAGCCGCGAAAATGTGGGTCTATCTTCCCACGTCTTTGGCACTGTACTTGAACTCCGTATTATCCGACGTCTTTGGCGCCGATCTTGAACTTCGTATTTTCCTGCGCACTTGCACAAAAACTAATCAAGAATAACAAGATGGTTTTTTACAAAGTATGTATTTTTTTCGTTTTTTTTTTTTTTTTTTACAAATTAACCCGAAATTTCACAAAGAAAATAACTACCGTCTCCCCGGTAACGGCGCCATTTGATTGTTAGGATAAGTGCGTGTTCAAGTTTAGTTTTAAATACCGCAATCAAGACGGTTTCGCTTGTAGCTAGCCGGTTGAGTACGGGTCGTCCGCAGGGAGATGGGAGTCTTTTTCAAAGTGTTTTAACGAGTTAAGTCCTGTTTTCAGATTTTGTTGTGGTTATCTAAGTGTATGTTGATATTTAAAGAGAGCTTGTTAGGGTTAGGATTAGGTTAGTTTGAGTTAGGAGTCTCCACATCTTTCGTTGCCCCACTTAATATCGGTGTTACGGTAATCGGCAACAACGGGGATTGGCACGACTAGGAAGGAACTTGCGAGTATAAGCTAGGCTTTCCAACGCATAGTCCTTCCTTTTGGTGCTTGTCCGTCCGTTCTTGGCTCTTATCCATAACCTCCGGTTAATTCAACCACAACCGGTCTCACTACGGAATCACCGCTATCATGTAGGATAGGGTGCCGTAAGGAGCGGATTGTGGTTCAATTAACGGGAGTTGATTTAAGTTGTTGGGCAAGGAAAGAGTGAGAGAGATTTCCTTCTCTCAAACTTCCCTTATCCTACCCTAACAAGTATAGAACTACTCACACTTCATAATACGGAAAAATAAAACAAACAAAAGAGGAAGATAGAAAGAAGGAGACTAGAAGAGTACGACTAACTATTTGCGACCTCACCTTGGCGAGGATCAAGCGTAAGTATCATTGTCGTATGTAAAGATAAAGAAAAAGAGAGAAGAAAGGAACAACAAAAATAACAACAACTACTTAACGAATTAAAATTACAACAAGTAAAATTGCAACAAGTAAAATTACAACAAGCATGAAAATAAAGAGACAAGCATGATAATAAATTGTTCTTCTTTATTCATCACTCTTCACTCAAAAGCTCACTTACAAGTTTAATGGAGAAGAGGTGAGAAGAGGAAGAAGAAACACTAAACCTAAGCAAAATGAAAATACAAGATTATGGACCCTTTCCTTCACAGAATTCTGCTGTATTTATAGGCTGGAAAATGAGAATCTAGGGCAACCATACGGGCACATACAAAAGTACCAAACTACCCCTGAAAACCCTAGCTGTTTGGCGCCAATATGGCCGCGGAAGGGCGGCCAAACCCCCCCTTTGGCCGCGCTTCCGCGGCCTTATAGTTGAATTGGGTCTAGGGGTTTTTGGTGGGACCCTGGTTTGCAGTGCTCTTTATTCTGATATATATATTTTCTCATAATTTCTTCACGAATTTTCCAGAATTCTGCTGATCAAAAAGGTGGACTTTTTGTCAAGATTTTGTGATGATTGCCTCGAGCTCCGCGTAGATCTCTTGGATTTTGTGCTACCATTGAGCCTTGTGCATTGATTTGACATTTTGTCTTCCTACTGATATCTGGCAACATACGGATGAAGGGCGGAGACCGTGTTTTATCTGTGGTTGGCAGGAACCCGGACTTTTTTCGTGTTTTCCATGAATTTCACCGTTTTTAGAACCGAGAACCTGTAACCTGCAATTGACTAGCAAACACGGCTCAAGAGTATCTACCGATATGCAAAGTGATAAAAATTGGGCGGTATGAAAATGCAAAAATCTGATATGAACAACCCCATAGCCCCGACCAAGTGACTGTAGGAGAACCCCGTCGCCGAAAGCATCCGTCCGGGTGCTCGTGGCAGCGGTGATCCGCCTTGGTGCACTTCGTCGACGGTATCGGGGGTGCAGCCGCCTACTAAAGTTTGCGACGAGCATTCGATCAGTTTTTCGGGAATCTTGTTGAATTGCCCGACTTGATATTGAAAAGAGTTTACGATAATGAGACTAAAATACGGAGTTTATAATTTGTTAGGCATGTGATGTCTAAGGAATTCATTTGGTCAGGCATGTGATGTCTGAGGAGGTTGCGGATTCCAACTGTTGTAGTTTTACACTTTCTTTTCTGTGACCGTAAGTGTAATATGTAATATCGCCGGTTTCGTTGCTATATGCCAACGACAATTGGGATACGCATGTTTACTTACGTTGATGACATGTGATGTTATGTGTTGCTGGATATGTTATATTGGATCGTCGTGTTTGAATAGCCGGGTTTTTTTTATGTGAGATGAGTGTTTTTCATTTTCATTCATGTAAAAACTTGTATGTAATATTCTTTTATTGGGGCACTTCCAGGTTGCGGAAGATGTCACCTTTTGTATATTATTTACATTTCCGCACTAGGATAGACCCAAGGAGGATGGCACAAGTAACCGGGTTCTGGAGTCCAGTGGGAGACCAACTCGAGGAGTCGAGTCCGGGTCTCCTAACTCTAGGATTGGTAGGGTTGCTTGCTACTCTCGTAGGGGTCTAGGGGTGTGGGTTTGGCTATTCATCGCGACCGTGGAATCCGTGTTTTATACTGGCTCGTATTGAAAACACGGACGTCCTGATATATCCAATATTTCATATGATTTCTTCTGCTGCGATATCTGTGATGTGATCATTTGATATGTTCTGTGATAAATACTGTATATAGTATATATGATATATTATATAGATGTTACTTATTTTTTACACCCGCGCTAGCCCTGCCCTGCTCTGCCGTTAGTTACCTAACCTAACGGTGCACGAGGGGACATCGAGGCGAATGCGGATGGCATAAGTGTACGTCGTATTTATCTGTGATGTTTAGGTGCATAAATGATGGGACTTCATTAATGTGATTAATGAAAGAAAAGAAACCTAAAGATGTTGTGGAATCGAATTTCAAAATAAAAAGCTACAGTTCTTGCTTTGCATCGTGGTGTTCCTTGTAGAACATCCTGCACCTTATTCGATAAGGAAAGGACCGAGATCCCTTCATCGGGAGTGACTCCTTTAGCAATAACTGGCAGATGCTACGCCCCTCGGTTTGTCTTTTGATTGCTTCTATAGTTTCTGCTTTGCACAGTGATATATATGATATATCCCGCACCTCATTCGACGAGGAAAGGGCCGACGATCCCTTCACCGGGAGTGACCCCTTTAGCAAAACTAGAAAAGCCTCAAAAACACTCCATTTAAAAATTCATTCGATCCTACAATGATATCAAGTTCATTACGCAATAGGTTTTCAGAAAAACCTGTCGTAGCCCTCCGTCATTTCAGATAAGTACTAGTTAGTATTCGTGCTACGTTTGTTGACTATGTTAAGGCGTAGTGTGCGGTAGCTGATTAGTGCTTATCTGTATAAGCATATGATGCGATTGGATTAGGGTAGTCGTGCGACTTTGTTAACTATGTTAAGGATCGTGCGGGTAGGTTTAATTCAATCGGGAAATGACGGGTTAAACTTGACTAGCACTTATGATTTGTTGACTATGTTAAGGTCATATAGATGCTAGGGGCAAAATTATCGGGAATTTCAAGTGTTGAAATTTGCAATGAGATTGCATACCTTCTATGAAATAGTTGGATCCCGATACCCGCTGCGAGTAAGAGTTACTCCTGGGAGAGTTTTACACATTACAATTAGCCGATCAAGTAGGTGTCTAGAAAGGTGTCAACGGGGTTACGCCTCTGGGAAAACGAGGTTTACATTAATTAGGTTCATGCGAAAGCACGGGGGACCTCCCTCAAAGTACCGACACTGGCCTGGCTGAAAGATTGGCGAACTTGTAGCGTGTAATTAATCCCGGCTAGTCTTTCCTTTTAGGGTTTGAAGGAAGATTTTATAAAAAAAACAGTGGGAGCCATCCTGATTAGATATAATATATAACCAATCTGATCTTGCAAGAGCATACGCTGAGTGTTTTCTTCTCTCTCTCCAGGTAGCGACCATATCACGCCTTAATCAAGATAATAATACGGATATATTGATCGAACCCGCTTGTTATACTGAGCTGGGGAACGTTGGTCCCTCTCCAACTTATAATTGTTATAAGACAGAGCAGGAAATTGGGGAATACCAGATTTCCCGTGCCGCCCAAACAAAGAAAGTACATGATGATGCATCTTCTTCGGGTGTGTTCATTGCAAAGAACTGTTTTTCAGTATCCTCTGCGTCCTGGGTATTTGATACCGGATCAGGATCCCAGATATGTAATCTGTTACATAGGGCTACAGAGAGGTAGAGAACTGAGAACGGGTGATAATTTTCATGAGACAGAAAATGGGGCAAGTGTTGCAGCCAAGTCTGTTGGTCACTGTCACCCTGTATTATCAGTACATTGATTCTGAACAAATGCTATTAGATACCGAACCTGATATACAAAATCATATCTGTCTCTTTATTAGTAAAGAAACGATAAAATTTTGTATTGTTGGATAATGTTTTGAACATTTCCTATATCAAAAGTTGATCGGTTCAGGCACGTTATCTAAAAGCATTGTTGTTCTAAATCAAACTACAGTTCTTTAGTATACGGAACACACACAAGAGGAAGAGTTCAGAAATGAACGGATCCTTCTTGAGGTATTGTAGACTAGGTCATATCAATGCGACCCGACTAGCTAAGTTGCACAAAGATGCATATTTTAATCTATTTGAATTTACATCTTGTGAAAACTTGGCGGTCATGTCACAAAGATAAGATGACCACAACTCTGTTTAATAGAAGCAGAGAAAGAGTTAGTGAACTCTTGGGATGATGCATGTTGATGTATGTAGGTCCCCTGTCTACACATGCCAAGACCGGTTCTTTGTACTTCATTAAATTCTCTGATGATCTTTCGAGATTCAGACCTATGTTCCTGTTGAAACATAAGTCCGAACCTTTTGAGATATTCACAGAACCTAAGTTAGAAGTAGAGAACCAAAATACGGGTATAAGTATTATGTCCTTACATGTGATCAAGGAGGAGAATACTTGAGCACGGAATTCCTGGACTATTCTAAAGGAGAATGAGATTCTCTCTCAGCATTACTCCTCCGTATACACCATAGCATGATGGTATATCGGGACGGAGCAATAGCACCCTGTGTGATATGGTGTGCTCTATGATGAGTACTACTGAGTTTCCTATTTCCTTTTGGGAGTTATGCACTTATGAAGTTGCATACCTATTGAATAGGGTTCCAATCAAATCAGTTGCCTACCGCTTCATATGTGATATGGAAAGGGAAGAGCCCATATCTTAAGTTGGTTAAGATTTGGGGTTGTCCGGCCTATGTCTAAAAGCAAAATCCGGACAAGCTCGAGGCAAGGTTTGTTATGTAGAACTGGAAATGTTCCAGCTATACAAACTGCAGCTGATGATTTGACAGAACCAAAGGATTCAATAGTTTCCAACGAACCTCAGCCTCTCCGCCGATCTAGCAGGGTTTCTCACCCACCTGAGAGATATTTCGGTTTCTGTATGACAGTGGGAGCGAGAATTGCATCATGAGATGATGACCCAACTAGTTTCGAGCTGGCCATCAGGAGTGGGACTCTGTAAGAATGGCTGGATGCTTAGCGATCTGAAATGGAATCCTTGTACACCAACAAAGTATGGACTTTGGTTGCTTTATCTGAAGGGTTAAATCCCCATCATGAGCAAGTATATCTTGAGAAGATTACTTGGTGCACATGGAAAAGTTGAGACTTTCAAAGCTAGACTTGTTAAAGGTTTGCATCATTGACCAGGTATGGATTATGTTGAAACCTTTTCTAAGGATCTATGCTTAAGTCCATCCAGATCCTACTTGCCACGGCTACATACCATGACTACGATATCTGGTGGTTGGGTGTCATGACAGCTTTTCTAAAATGATGCTTTAGAAGAGAACGTCTATAAGTACACAGCCAGAGGGCTTCGTAAACAGTGGGAGCAGCGGAAACGTGTGCAAGTTGCTTTACAGGATGAAGCAGGCATCGCGGAGTTGGAACATCTGTTTTGATGAGTTAGTCAAAGAGTTTGACATCATCAAAATGGTAGATGAACCTTGTATAAACAAAAAGGTAGTAGAGAGTATGGTGGTAATCCTCGTAGAGTACGTGGATGACATACTCTTGATAAGGAAGGAGTTTCCTATGCTACGCTCGGTCAATCTCCGCTTATCACAAGGATTCTCCATAAAGGATCAAAGTGATACCTCATAAATCCTGAGTTTTGATCTATGAGATAGAAGTAATTGGATGTTAGGATTCTCACTAGTTGTAGTGAGAAGGTATCAATCGATCCTGGGGAGAATCACTGGAAAGGTTCCAGGATAATAAGGACGACTAAATGTCAGTCACAGGCATTGTCTTTACCCTCAGTAAAGGGACGGTATGTTGGAAGAGTTCCAAGCTAGATACCGTGGCATACTAGACGATAAAGGCTGGATACATCGCTACTTAAGATGCTACCAAAGAGGCAGTCTGGATGTATATTTGTTCATGAGATGAACTTAGTTCCACCCATTGTGTGACAATGGAGCTGTGGCTTATGCCAAGGAACGTCCGTCCCATCAGTGATCCATACATATTCTAAGGCAGTATCACCTGATCATGGAGATGGCTGATCTCCATAGTGATCGAGGTTAGGAGAGAAGACTCAGAGGACAACACGGTGGATCCACTCACAAAGGCCTTTTCCCAGAGAGAGACTTTTATGGGATGGTTGAGTATGAGATACTGCAACCACTGCTACAGATGGCCCTAGTGCAAGTGGGAGATTGTTAGTTATATGTATGCCCTAGAGGCCATTACTGTACATAGGATGTATATTGTAGTGGATGCTGGGACATATATAGGGAGGACTTTCTTGCTCGACATGATAGTATGCTATCTGGTTGCTCTTTACCTTAACGTGTACACTGATTGTCTCTCTGTTACATGTTGGTAAAGCCCTTAGGATGTGTACTTGACTACCTGGACTATGATGCGGATCATACTAGTGGGGACATGGTAGTCCATAAGTACATCCTTCAAGGTCCCTAGTCGTGGGTGTATCGAGACGGGGCATCGATATACCAGAGTAGACTAGCGTATACCTTCTCGACCCATACAGATGGGCGATGGATGATCCCATATCCATTGGTGTTTGACATCAGAGATTATATACGGGTGCTCAGTGGAGACTGGGTACACTGGACGGACTCTCCGAGAACTCCCAGATGGTATTATACCTCACGTCAGATGGCAGTTCTCTGGTGACACTGGTACAGGTTAGTCTGTAGACCCGAGATCGTCATAGAGTCTTGTGTGATTCCCACTGTGCTTTGATTTCCACCTTACCACGTCCAAGAGGGTGTGCAAAACGGTGGTTTTTGGGTACAGTCCCGAATCACATGGAGGCAATGAGCGATAGGAGGGGATTCGTCTCTCCCGGTATAGGGAGTTGATGTTGCACTGTGTTCGATTGGCTATAACCGGAAATCCATGGCCAGGGTTGCTGAAATTTACTGGTAAGTGTTACCAGTAGTATCTCGAACTGTTATAGACCTCATATCGACACGACTTATCGAGTTATTGGGGTCTGACGTTTACCACCCCTAGACGAGATATGCGACATATCAGACGAACTGACCGGACTGTACGGTAAGTGTTACTGGTTGGATTCACAGGAGTGTGAGCGGGCTTGCTCGTCGATCTTTTGATCGCTCAATACCCGGGTGGCCGTTACGTTTAGCAGACCGCTTGCGGCTTGTGGGTGTTTGATATGATCATCACCTGCTGCCGGCGTATTGACGAGTCTTTAGAGTCCTACACAGAGGTTTCCTGGCTCAAGCGAAACGAAATAGGTGCGCATATGAGATATGTGCGGGACCGAGAATAATGTGTGTATGTGATACCGTATTCTATTCTCGCGTTGAATGTATCGATTGGTTGTATGCGATATAACCTAGTTATCGAATCGAGGATTGATTCGATAAGTCGATACATTGGATATTAGTCGGTCATATGTGATGTGACCGGATCGTTAAATCAAGTGTTGATTTAATGATTTAATGTATATTTATATATTTGATATATTACTTTACATTAACTATTATTGGTTCACTTAAGATTTTTTCTCACTTGTTTGTGCACATTGTATATGTGATATATTTTTGTGCACAAGATTGTATCATATTTGATGATACATGCAAACTTGGGTGTATGTTTGATTTGAACCTTGGTTAAGTAAATGGTTAGGTTTTAATTTATTTATTCATTTATTTATTTATTTATTTTGGATAAAATAAAATGGTGGCATTCTTTGTTTTTTTCTTGAAGCTTCATGAAGCTTTGAAATGCTTTGACCATTTTGTTTCTTTCCTTAACCCTAACCATTTTCCTTAACCCTAGTTTATTCTTTACATGGGTTAGCCTCACCTATGGTTGCATTATGATAACCATCACTTCATTTTTATTTTTGGAATTAATTCATTATTCTTTTTCTTCTTCTTCTTCTTCTTCATCTTGAGAAAGAAAAGAAAAGCTTGCTTCAAAAATGTCAAGTGATGATTCCAAGTGAGAAATCCAATTCTAAAGTGAACCCACTTCCTATTTCTTCATCCTCTACCACTTGCCATGTAGTATAGGGTGTTTTCTTCACAAGTTTCACGACTTGGTGAAGTGGGAGCTTGATCTTGTGTTGCCTCGACGTAGATCATCTTCGGCATCGAAGTCGACGACCTAGCCCGATCATTTCTTCGATGAAACCACCGCGAGAGTCCGGGATCCGATGGGTACAGCGGAGGGACTTCATCACGGAGCTATGGAGGTGGAGGACCGGATCTATAAAGGTTGTATTTCCGTTCACTTATTAGTAAAGCAGTTTACTAGTTGTAGTTATCGCCTAAAACTCTAGTCAACGATCGCATTAGGGTTTCTCGGCACCGGAAATTTTTGAATTTGGCATGGTTGATGCCTTGTGAGACCTCCTTAGAGTGCCTAGGAATCCTACATCGTCAGACTCCATTAACCCGATAAGTCATGCCGATGTGTGGCCTATAACCAATTGAGAAACTGCTGATAACACTTATCAGTAAATCTCATCGGCCCTGGCCAAAGACATGCGGTTATAGCCAATCGAGTATAGCATAACATCAACTTTCAATACCGGGAAAGACGAAACCCCTCCTATCGCTCACTGCCTCCATGTGACCCGGGACTGTATCCAATTACCACCTGTTTGCACGACTCAGTAGAGCCGTAGTAGGGAGGTAATCAAAGCACAGTGGGAACCACACAAGTCACTATGACGATCTCGGATCTACAGACTAACATGTACTAGTGTCATCAGAGAACTGCTATCTGATGATAGGTATGGTACCATCTACGAGTTCTCGGCGAGTCCGTTCGGTGTACTTATTCTCCAATGTGCACCTATATACAATTTTTGATGTCAAACACCAATGGTTGTGGGATGAACCATCGCCCTATACAGGGTTAAAAACGTATACACTACTACAATAAGGGGTTTCCCCTACGGATTTATCCGTAGGTGCAAAGCACTGCCCCTACGGAAATATCCGTAGGGGCAAAAAAACCCGTAGGTGCAAAGGTCGTAGGTGAAAGTCTTCGCCTTGAACATGCCCCTACGGAGTAATAATTGCTCCTACGTTTTTATCCGTAGGGACATGTATCCCTACGGATTACTCCGTAGGGACTGATAAATATTTTAATTTATTGGTTTATAAAATAGAATAATTGCCCCTACAGATGTATCCGTAGGGTCTGATAGTTGCCCCTACGAATAAATCCGTAGGTCCAGATAAATGCCCCTACGGATAAATTCGTAGGGGAAAGTTTTACCGAGTCCATAGGGAAAAAATATCAGGTATCCTGATATTTTGTCCCTACGGCGAACTGTGTAGGGGCGAACTGTGTACCTACGGATTAAGCCGTAGGTGCAACAGATGGCCCTACGGATTAATCCGTATGGACATAATACCAGGGTTTTTTTTATAAAAAAGGGCTTCCTGTTTTTTTTCCCGCCCTGTGCACAATAATATATACATAATATAACCAAATACATAAATATTCATAATCAACATCTCACGCATAATATATAAAAGAAATAGAAAAACAGAATATGATATCAAACTAAATCATCATGAACAAGAAAACAACCACCAATATCGTCCAAAATTTATACAATATGTGTCAGATAAGTATATACATCCTCAAAAATATAAATAAAGCTAGCCTAGCTCGGTCCAGCTCCTCCACCTCTGATAATCACCGTAATCTGGCGCATCTGCTCCTCGGTGCAGCCCTAAGTCGTCAAAAACTCGACTAATGAAGGAGCGAACTGTGTGGGAGTCTGAGCGGGCTGTGGAGATGTAGGAGCAGTCTCCGCAACCGCAGCCGAGGTAGTGGCTTACGGAGCCGTAGCCGAAGGAGATGCATGTAGAGACGTGGCCGAAGAAACCTGTCGCACCTATTAAATTTTGTGTGTAATAAATGAGTAAGAACGGTGTATTAGATTTTAGTCGAGTTCGTATCATTATCAGGTTATTGAGAAACCCCAATCTAAGAATACTTAGGGACTTAAGCCTCATTTGGATATCTAGTTTGGAAAACCGTAGTTTATTTTAATTAGATAGTTTTATGTAAGTATGATTAATCAAAGCTAAGTCTACAACCAAATAAGTTCAGGCTACTAATATTGCATATGTTACTATCTATAATATGATATAATATTTACTATTAAGTAGTATACGTACCATCTCCTTCAACTCCTCGACGGTGGTCTTCAAGATGGCAACATCATGCTCTAGACGTCGCTCACGGGGGTAGGGGAAGTAACCGCCGGAGTGGAGTCCAACCTCATATGGGCCCTGCTAGGACCCAGTCCCCAGCCTCTCTCCCAACCTCCATGGTGCTCTCCGTGTGCGGCGTCTAAGACTAGGGTCAGCAGCATCAGATCGGTCTGTCTAGTAAAATCGATCCCCGATGCCTCCGTCTGCTCCACCACCCGCTCCTACACTCACATTAACCATTAAAATATAAGCATATCATTTAAATTTGAACTTTTGAAAACAAAAATTTCAAACTTGTTGGAATAAATATTAACACTTACGCAATACTCCTGGGTAGCGGTGTTGGGGAATCGAACCTCGCCCGTGGCGGGATCTGTCGAGGTGCCGTGAATGGCAAGATACGCGGTCAGCACGCTCGGTGTACCACCCTGCGCCGGGGTCTGAGCTCTCTGCAATTCGCAAAAAAATTACATATATTATAAAATAACTCTTAATATTACATTATATCAAAATATATCTATTGTAATTTACTGATGCCTCCATGGCACGAGCAATGTTCCTCGTGCCACCTGTATAAGTGGGGCGACCCCTCTTCTCCAACTTCCTATTCTCTTTATTTTGATCGGCATGTTTCTGCACAACACATTCAGATTTAGTTTTCTAATTAAGCAACATAAAAAAATAAATGATATACTAAACAATGAATTACATTTAAATTACAAACATGTTTGCGCTAAGAGTCGAAATATTGGCACAAGAGAGGCCATGTATCTACGTCGATTCTCGCAAAGGCCGGAGTATCTAGGAGAGCCGCTATCTTTGCCTCGGGGGTCACCATCCATAGGGAATAGCAGTCGATCTTCAGATCGTTCCTATTGTATTGTACCTTTGATTGCATTTTCTTCATCAGGCCATTGTACAGAGTGTGAAGATCGAGCACTCTCTCAGGGTGATCAGGGTCGGGTACAGGCTGAAAGTCGTAATCCAACTGCAAATACAAAAAACAATGTATTTAAATTGCAAGTGTTAAATAATAATAAATATATTGGATAACTCAAATGAAAATATATATTAATACCCGAGCCTGATTTCAGAAGAGGGCAAATGAGCGCTGGTGCTGATCACCTCACTCAACATGAAGTGGATACTTCTTCACGAGGCGGCTCTCATCCCCCATATACCGGCCGAACCTCTCGGCATAATCACCGGTATAGCGATAATCGGGGGTAAAGAAGAGGGGGAATGCTGCTTCCTCCCTAGCTCTATCCGGCATCAGCCTGTGGGACTGATTCGGCTTTCGAGTCCCTCTCTCGAGATGGGGCTACCCTGCATCTACAAGAAATATCAAGACAATCAATATTAAGAAAAAATGGTATTAAGAAATCTAAAAGGTTTAACGAAAATTAAAGTGCGATATATACCTCCGGCGACAGCAGCAGAGCATGGGCCCGGGTAGCAGCACGAGCGGGACGATAGTTCCTTCGGTGAGGAACAACCGGTGACCCGGACGTGGACACATCCCCTCCAATTAGAAAATAAACATTGACGATAAAATTACATGAAGTTCGTGTTTATTCTTAGAGCATATGTAAAATGAATAAATATTTTATATTTATTCATACTAACCTGCAGACTGAGCGGAGGGTACGGAAATGGCGGGAGTGACCCCTGCACCAGATGTGGACGCACCACCTAAATTAGACAATTAAAAATAGATTATATAAGTAATTGCAAAAAGAATGTGTAGATCAATAATATAACATTCTAAATCAATATGCATGCACTATAGGATATATAAACATACCCGCAGGTGCGGTGGTGGCTTATGCCCGAGATGAGGAGGCACCAACTACAGCTAGACAATAAAAAATGATTATCTAAGTAAGAGAAAAAAGAATGTGTGTATATTTATGATATAACATTCTAAATCAATATGCATGAACTATAGGATATATAAACATACCTGGAGGTGCGGGAGTGGCCTCTGCCTCTGATGTGGACGCACCACCAATAGCTAGACAATCAAACATTGACTATATAAGCAATTTTGAAAAAAAATATGCGTGTATATCTATAATATTACATTAAAAATGAATATGCATGCAATATACCTCGAGGTGTGGCAAAGTCCACACGGAAGGAGTCATCCGAACGGGTCTCCGATCGAGGTGAAAGACCGGCCCTCTGAAGCTCCCTACGCAGCTCTCCGGGAGGCAGAACCGCTCTGCCTCTGCCTCTGCCGCGGCTAGTGCTCCTGCCGCCCCGGCCCTCGCTGCTCCGGTCATCGTCATCAAAGCTAGACAAGAGTACAATCATTACATATGCATGCAATATATGTATAGATCGTAAAAATATGAAGTAATAATATAATATTACTGATAACCTTTTTCGTTTCGTGGACGCGCACTACTACAATAAGGAGTTGCCCCTATGGATATAGTTATCCATGGGGGCAATAAAAGTTTGCCCCTACGGATTAATCCGTAGGTCCCCCATGGTTGTCTCTACGGTGCCATACAAATTAATTTAAAAATATTAAAACGTAATTTGTTATTTGGCCCTACGGAGCCACAAAAGAAGGACCTACGGTTGAATCCGTAGGGGCATGTATATGGGTTATTAATAAGAAAATAAACACAGAAAAGACCTCGATCCCAAAAAAAATACTCTCTCTCATCACTCGATCTCCCGCGCGCGCCTCACGTCGCCACCACCCGCGCCTCGTCGCCACTGCCCTCCCGCGCGCGGCTCGTCATCCCCGACATCACCGTCGACTTCCTCGTCGCCACCGCCTACGACTCATCCCGGATTGCGTCGTCGACCGTCTCCGGTCTCCTCCATCGTCGGCCTAGCTATAGGTTAGTAAATTTCATACTTTTACTTCTAATTATGCTTTTATTTCTGTTTTTGTTGATTATTGGGTTGCTACTTGGGCTAGGGTTAGGGTTCAAGGTTCGGTTAGGGGGAGGGTTAGGGTTCAGTTGAGGGTAGGGTTTAGTTGAGGGTTCGGTTGAGGGTAGGGTTGGTTAGGGTTCAGTTGAGGGTAGGGTTAGGGTTCGGTTCAGTTAGGGTTAGGGTTAATTAGTTGGGGTTAGGGTTAAGGTAAGACTTGGGCTAGGATTAGGGTTAGGGTTCAGTGTATGGTTAGGGTTAGGGTTAGAGTTAGGGTTTGGTTCAGGTTTAGGGTTAGAGGCTAGGGTTAATTTGGGTTAATTAGAGGGTAGAGTTAATTTGGGTTAATTATTGATAATTTGAAAGGGTTAGGGTGTTGATTAGGGTTAATTTGGGTAAATTGGGTTGGGTTAAGTTTGGGTTGATTAAGGTTAATTAGGTTAATTTGGGTAAATTGGGTTAAGTTTGGGTTAATTATAGATAATTTGTGTTAGGGTAACGATTATGGTTAATTTTGGTTAATTAAGTTAATTTGGTTTATTTAGGGTTAGGGTTTAGGGTGCACTAGTTCATTCAGTAGAATACTCGATAATAACGTAAACGCACAACTTTACCGTAAACGCAAGAAAAATTTACCCTAAACTAAAAACTTCGAACCCTTAATAACGAAACGTAAACGTAAAACCTATTCATGTTAAATGTTCAAGTTAAAACCAATATATGATACTCGATGATAATATGAAACTTTCATATTCTCATCGATACTGATATATGAAAATCAAAGCACGACTTAGTCCCCGTCTATCGGCTAACATACGTTCGATGTTCGTCGTGACATAGAACTATACGAAGGTTGTTAAATATCGGACGGTATAGTTCGGTACTAACAACCGTCGTATAGTCTATGTGACGAGAAGATTCAATCGTATGATAACCGATAGATTTGTCCAGTGTGGACAAGTTAGGAATGTATAAAGAAAACACCTGCATTCACTTGTGTTTTCATCCGTTTCGAGTTATTTCGTCGGTACTTTTCCGCTGGTTCTCCGTGTACAAAGATAGATTAGATGTTCATTTCAACGTTGTTTCACAGCTTTGAAATGATTATCTATTCTATTACAGTGTACTCGGAGAACAGCGGGGAGGTACTGCCGAAATTTACTCGAAACGGTTGAACGCACAAGCAAATGGGTGTCTGCTCTATACATTCTTAATGGGATAGAAGCCTTACCCCCGACAGCCGAAACACACACATACAACACGAATACACAACAAACACATACACAGCACATACACACTAACAACCCTACACTTAAGCGAAATCATAAATTGAAACACACATATATAAAATACAACTCATACATGGGTATCCTCAAATCTAACTTTGATTATCGATAATTTATTCTTTTCAACGACAAACGCACATACAAAGCATATACACGGATTTTCTCCTTTGTCGGTAACCATCCCGTTCTTAGATTTCTCAGCATAGTCATCATAACCTACAATTTATATGTTATGCAGTCTAACAAGGCCCATGAGTACATCGGAGTTAAGGACTGGATGTATGTGGATTGGCAACAAGGTATGCAACCTATGTTTGTCGCAGGAGTTGCTGCTTTTATTGAATTTGCACGCGCACATAATAAGATCGTGATAGAGAAGATTCTCTGCCTGTGCGATAGATATGGGAATAAGTACTGGCAGAAGGTAGAATTTGCAGAGCTTCATATCGTTAAATATGGTTTTACTAGATTTTATACAACTTGGCTATATCACGGGGAAGGAGAAGAAGACAGTAATGCGGCAGAAGAAGAAGGAGAAGACGGTAATGCAGCAGAAGAAGAAGGAGAAGACGGTAATGCGGAAGAAGAAGAAGACGGTAATTTCTTTCCAGGAGAAGAAATGGAGGATATGGTAGAGGCTGCCCTAGGTGAATCTATTCGTATCAAAGATGACATTCCTTCCGATTAAGGACCGCGTGCGGATAAGTATGAAAATTTCATGAATGATGCTAGAAAACCAATTTATGAGAATACAAAGTATTCCACCCTCTCATGGTTCATCCAACTTTTCCAGATTAAATGCCTAAACGGATGGAGAAACAAGTCATTCACAATACTTCTTTCGTTCTTGAAAGATTCTATGCCCCCGGGAAATAACATGCCCGACAGCTGGTACGGAGCCCAGAAGATGATGTCTGATTTGGGTCTGAAGTGTGAGAAGATTCAAGCATGTCCTAAAAATTGCGTGTTGTATCGGAAAGAGAATTCAGATCTGAAAGTGTGTCCAACATGCGGAGAGGTCAAGTATAAGCCGAAAGATTTTGATAAGAAGCCCGATATACCTGTCAAAATAGCACGATACTTTCCCATAACACAGAGGCTGCAGAGGCTATTCAGGTGCAAGAAAACAGCCGAGGCAATGATTTGGCATCACCGTGCTCCTCCAAGTGAAGATGGAAAAATGAGTCATCCAAGAGATTCACCGGCATAGAAGGATTTCGATAGGAGGCACGAAATATTCAGTAGCGATCCTCGCAATGTCAGGCTCGAACTCTCTAGTGATGGCTTCTGCCCATTCAACTATATGGCTGGAAGCCACAGCACATGGCCCGTTGTAATAATAGTTTATAATCTGTCGCCTTGGTTGGCTATGGACCAATTATACTTTATGATGCATCTTTTTATCGACGGACTAAACTCACCGGGAAACAATATCGACGTCTATCTCCGACCTCTGATCGAGGAGTTAAAATCTTTATTCATTGATGGTGTAGAGACTTACGATGCAAACACAAATACAACCTTCATACTGCGTGCGGCTTTAATGTGGAAAATTAATGACTTTCCTGCGTATGGAATGTTATAAGATTGGTTCGTACATGGTCACAAAGCATGTCCTTATTGCCATCAACATACAACATCAAAATTCTTGAATTTTAGCAGGAAGCTTTGTTATTGCGGCCATCGACGTTTCCTGCCTCTAGACCACCCCTAAAGGTTAGACGTTGTTCACATTGATGGTCATCAGGAGCTTCTTGGACCTCCAGCCCCATTGTCCGGAGAGGATGTGACTGCTCAGTGGGATGGTTACAATAATGTGACCTTCAGGATGGATCCGACAAACAGGTCAAACCACCATTCTGGAACAAGTTAAGCATTTTCTTCGAGCTTCCGTACTGGTTAACAAATTTAGTGCGTCGTTGTCTGGACGTCATGCACATAGAGAAGGGAGTATCCGAGCACATACTCAACTTGCTTCTTTGTAAAGACGGGAAATCGAAAGACAACCTCAATGCTCGGATGGATCTACAGGACTGGGAAATTAGAAGTGAATTGCATCCTAAACCGATAGCGGGTAAACCAGGCAAGTTTGTACTTCTCAATGCCGCGTATCATATGTCACAACCGGAGAAGAAAAGATTCGTGCAGGTGTTGCATGATTTGAAAGTTTCCACAGGTTTCTTAGGATCATTCAGCAAGAAGATAAAAATTGTGAAAGGCAAGATCGATGGGAAGAAAAGTCATGATCACCGTGTTATTATGGAGCACCTTCTCCCATCAGTCCTCAGGACTTCCCTTCCCGAATCGGTTGGTCTAGTAATCAATGACCTATGTTGTTTTTTCAGAGAATTATGCGCTAAAACACTGGATGTTGTGACGCTCGAGAAACTAGAAAATTCTATTTCATTGATACTTTGCAAGTTTGAGCGTATTTTCCCACCGTCATTCTTCGATATCATAATACACATGACGGTTCATCTTGCAACTGAGGCTAAGTTAGCCGGAACGGTACAATATCGATGGATGTATCCCGTCGAGAGGTACATGGAATTTTTCGTTTCGCGCAATTTGTAAAATTATTGTTGTCTTGTATGCCCGTATTTATTTATTTAACATATTTTTCTTTAGGTACCTCTACACTCTAAAAAAGTATATACGCAATAGAAATCGACCAGAGGGTTCTATCATGTAAGGTTATCTTCTAGATGAAGCAACCGCATTTTGTTCCCGCTATCTGGACGAGAACATTGAGACGAGACTTAACCGGCCTCGAAGAATTCAGGACGGGCCATATGGTAAAGCCAATTATAAGAGGGTAGACACTATATTTATCAACAAGATATACCGGTTTATCCTCCTCAATAGCACATGTCTTAAAAAAATTAGAGAGTAAGTTTTTTTGGATTAATTGTTATATTTGTGTTTGTGTGTGTATGAAATGATATAATATTAATGTCATAATTTATTGTCGAGAACAGAATTTATTTTAACGAGGTACGTGAGGGGCATCCTGATTGGAACGATGAACAATTAGTAAAATATCATCAGGATAATTTTTGCGATTGGATTGCAGATCATGTAAGTTATTCGAATAACATGTTATTGCTATCAGTTTTAATCTAAACTTATATCGTTATGTATTTTTCGTAAAATTTGTTTTATTAGATCACGATCCGAACTTGTCTGCATCATTAGAGAGTGATTCAAGATGTTTAGCTCAGTTTCCTAGTATGGAGGTTGCATATTATAAAGGATTTGGTGTCCTTGGACACAAATTCGAAGTTAAGGACATAGAAACATCTAGAACCACTCAGAATAGTGGGATTGCGACGGTAGGATCGGATGGTGTGATTTATTATGGATACTTAAATTGTATACTTGGCATCCAATATCCCTGACGATCAGAACCGTTTTATATATTTTAGTGTACTTGGTACGATACACGAACCGATACGGATAAGTGGAGAAGCAATCTTGGGACTTGGAAAGACGAATATGGATTGACCAATGTGAACACACTTTGATTTTACGGTCAGGACGATCCGTTTATCTTTCCGAGCCAAGCGTTCCAAGTATACTAATCAAAGTGTTTGAAGCATCTAGGATTGAGTGTCGTATGCCATTAGAAACCCAGGGATGTTTACGATGTCCCAGAATTCGAGGACAGCGATGAGGATGAAGAAGAGAGAATACTTAGAGTGCTCCGACCGTCTGTTTCGAAAGACGGGTTGTCTTCGGCTGATCATGAAGTTACGTGGGTTAGAAATGATATCGATGATGAAATCCAAGTAGATATGTCTAATGCATCAACAAAACAAAAAAGGTTATCAGTAATGTTATATTATTACTTCACATTTTACGATCTATACATATATAGCATGCATATGTAATGATTGTATAATGCGTCCACGAACCGTTTTATATAGATTTGATGACGACGACGGGAGCAGCGAGGGGCGGCAGGAGCTCCAGCCGCGTCACCGGCAGAGGAAGAGCGGTTCTGCCGCTCGGAGAGCTTCAGAGGGCCGGTCTAGCACCCCAATCGGAGACCCTTTTGGATGCCTCCTTCCGTGTGGACTTTGCCACACCTCCAGGGATATTGCATGCATATTCATTTTGAATGTAATATTATAGATATACATGTATATTCATGTCAAAATTACTTACATAGTCAATGTTTGATTGTCTAGCTGTTGGTGGTGCGTCCACATCAGGGACAGAGGCCACTCCCACACCTTCAGGTATGTTTATATATCATATAGTGCATGTATATTGATTTAGAATGTTGTATCATAAATATACATACATTCTTTTTGCTCTTACGTATTTACATCTCGGGCTGTAGGTGGTGCCTCCACATCTCAGGCAGAGGCCACCACCGCACCTGCGGGTATGTTTATATATCCTATAGTGTATACAAGTTGATTTAGAATATTATATTATTGATATACACATTCTTTTTGCAATTACTTATATAGTCAATGTTTGATTGTCTAATTATAGGTGGTGCGTCCACATCTGGTGCAGGGGTCACTCCCGTCACTTCCATACCCTCCGCTCAGTCTGCAGGTTTGTATGAATAAATATAAAATATTTATTCATTTTACATATCCTTTAAGAATAAACATGAACTTCATGTAATTTTATCGATGTTTATTTTCTAGTTGGAGACGCGTCCATGTCTGGGTCACCGGCTGTTCCTCACCGAAGGAACTATCGTCCCGCTCGTGCTGCTGCCCAGGCCCAGGCTCATGCTTCTGCCGCCGGAGGTATATATCACATTTCAATTTTCTTTAAACCTTAATTTCTTAATACCACTTTGTCTTAATATTGATTGTCTTGATATTTCTTGTAGATGCAGGGCATCCCCATCCCGAGAGGGGGACTCGAGGCCGAATCAGTCCCACAGGCTGAGGCCCGACAGAGATAGGGGAGGCAGTATTCCCCCTCTTATTTACCCCTGATTATCGCTATACCGGCGATTATGCCGAAAGGTTCGGCCGGTATATAGGGGATGAGAGCCGCCTCGTGAAGAAGTATCCACTTCACGTTGAGTGGGGCGACTAGCACCGGCGCTTATTTGCCCTCTTCTGGGATCAGGCTCGGGTATTAATATATAGTTTAATTTGACTTACCCAATATATTTATTATTATTTAACACTTGCAATTTAATAACATTGTTTTTTTTTATTTGCGGTTGGATTACGACTTTCAGCCTGTACCCGCCCCTGATCACCCTAAGAGAGTGCTCGATCTTCACGCTCTGTACCATGGCCTGATGAAGAACATGCAATCAAACGTCCGATACAATAGGAACGAGCTGAAGATCGACTGCTATTCCCTGTGGATGGCGACCCCAGAGGCAGAGAGAGCAACTTTCCTACATACTCCGGCCTTTGCGAGAGTCGACGTAGATACATGGCCTCTCTTATGCCAATATTTCGACTCTCAGCTCAAACAGATTTGTATTTTAAATGTAATTCATTGTTTAGTATATAATTTATTTTTTTGTGTTGCTTAATTAGAAAACTAAATCTGAATGTGTTGTGCAGAAACGGGCCAATCAAAATAAAGAGAATATGAAGTCGGCAAAGAGGGGCCACCCCATGATTGATGTGTAAAAGTGTTTTGTAGAATAACCGTAATCAATAACAGTGTCGCGCGTAGCTAGACCGAGATGAGTACGGGTCGTCCTCAGGGAAACGTGGAACCTTTTATTCTTACTTTAGATGTGTTGAAAGAGAGGAGGGATAAAGAATTTTGTGGAATTGTTTCTAGATCTACGTTAAGCAAGAATGCAAAATATATAGATCTAGATTATTTTAGGGATGTAGTTAATATACTAAGAGGGCTTGTAGGGTTCATTAGGATTTAGTAGTTATGGATGATTAATTAAAAGTTACCCTTTTTATCCTTTAATAGATTTAAAACTAGAACGACGGTGATGCGTGTAGATTAGGGTTTCCGGAGGGAAAAGGAATCCCACTCTTAACCCTTATCTCGACACGGAACTCCATTCATATCTAGCTTTTACCAAAACAATCATTAATCTAATCTCTAATCGCGGTCAGAACTAACAAAGAATTGTTAGCGCGCCCGATTAGGATGTTAATGATTCTTTTGATAAAGTTCATAAACTTTATAGGACTTAAAAAGGATTTAGGGATGTTCATCATCCATTAGCCTACCCTAATCCTACGAACCCTAACAAGCGGAGAATTACTCGCGCATGTTGGGAGAAGAAGAGATGGAGAGAAAATGCATAATTAAAAGTACGAAGAAATAGAATAGGAAAAAGAAAGCTACCTTTATTAATCAACAATATTCATTACACTTTGATTCCTTAGAAAATGATTACAATTTCTAGTTGCTTCTCGATCTCTTCTAAGGAGGTAGATGAACCGTTGATGATCAGCATGGATGCGTGAGCCGTCTTGGACTTCTTGATCTCTTCGGCTTGATGCCTTCTAGTTTTAGCCCTTGGTCGTTTATATAGCCCTCAAAGAAGAAAAACTAGTTACCATATATGGTGACTTTCCATATATGGATTCTGAGTCCCTGTCAGTATTGATTTTATGATTTTGGCAGATTTTTTATCCTGACATGTTGAACATCTTGATCTCTTGACCTGAGCTAAATCTTGCATAATATCTCTATGAATAATGTTAGTATTATTTATTAAATTAGAGAGAGTATCTTAATCACTATATATGGTAATAAATGTTTAAGAAACTTGATTAAGAATATTTAATATGCTATGCACTTTATATGGTAATAAATCTTTAAGAAACATGATTAAGAATATTTGATATGCTATGCATCTTTTAATTACTAAAATATTATGCATATATTTTGAAATATTATTCTAACCATTTGTAAGATATTATATCTTTTAAGAATTGTGATTAGAATATTTGATATGATATGCATATTTTCAATTACCAAAATATTATATAAATATAAAATGCCTATATTTTCCTTCATAATATTAATTATAATATATAAACATATGGAAAATAGTATTTTGCAGATAAATCCAAATATGTTTAATATTTATAATAAACACCTTTTATTATTTAAGAAATGTAAGGAAAATATTTATACCAAAGTGCAATATTTTCAACTGAACAAATACCCCCAAACTTAATTTTGATCGTCCCGAGCAAACTAGTTATTCAAGAGAAAAAGAAAAAGAAAAAGAAAAACATAAATAGCACACTTTCGTAGGCAACACGATTGTACTGAGCACGTGCAACAAGCCGTTAAACCTCTAGGTGTCCCTAGTAGGAGGAGTGTTGTCTCCTGAGGGTTTTCAGCGGATTACACCCACAAAATCCTATAACAAAAGAGAGATTGTGAAATTTACATATAAAGATAAGAACCGTAAAAGAAAGACTTTGAAAGTAAGAGTTTCCAACTACACTAGCTTTTCCGTTGTCATGAGCCCTATCTTAATAGTCATGAAAAGATGTTAGAAATCACATTATCTCTCAATAAAACATCGCCTTTATTCTTCATTCCTACCTTTCATCCAAACATCCATCATATACCCCTACGTGTGTGAAATGGACATCCCTACACTCGAAGAATTCAATTCAAGCTATCATACTCTTGTCCATCTACCTCAGTACTTTTTAACTTGATGAATATTTAGATTTGCTCACATATTTTCATGCGACCGTTAATACTTCTTGAGGTACTAACCGACCGATTACTCATGTGCTTGCTGATTCGGTGATAATATTTTTCTCGTCTTGCACCACCTAAGGCTTAGCAGTGACTCCCAGACCAGTTGGTCTAAGGCACTAGGTGATGAAGCACCCTCGCTATATTTTTTTATTGCTGCCTTGGCGATAACAAAACCAGTGTTCATTTTTTCTTTTCACCATTTTATATTTTCTTCATTTTTTTATTTCTTTCATACTTTGGCTTTTAGACAAGAGCATTTCAAGGTATCCTCCACTATCCCGAGTTTCAAGACGTGTGTAAGTGCATATAGTAGGGTATCAACATTCAAATGTTTGACTTCCAAAATAGAAACTATTTTTCAGACTTATTTTTATTCTCAGATTAGTGACTTCCTTCATCTACCTAACCCTTGGGACAACAGCTCATAACTACTTATTACTAGTCCGTTTAAGAAAACTTCTAATTTTCTTGGTTTTCTTAAACTATTCCTATCTTTTGGATGTAATTTTTCACTTTCTACTTTTTTGTTATAAAAGAAAAAAAATTTAAAATTTTTTTGAAAATGTTGTGCTTATGCAAAATATGATGCAAATTAATGTGTAAATAAGCACAAACCTCCCCCAAACTTGTTTTCAACAGTGTCCTCACTGTTGCTATCTGCTGGATCACAAAAACCTGTAAGCTTGGGAGGACATTATTAATGGGGGCAAGAATATATGAAAGTGAAAATCCTCCCCCAAACTTATTTTTTGGCTCACAAATTTGAGGACAAAAATTATGTTCAAGAGCCAAAAATATACCCCCCTCAAATATGAGTTAGACAATACAAAGCATTTTAAGAGGAGGTGAGTCGTTTGGTCAAAGTAAGACTTTACAAAGACCAAAAGTTAACACCAACCATTCAAAGATTTTATCAGTATAGCGTATAGGTTGGTGGAAGAATGTGTTGTATCGAGTCAAGAAAAAATGGGGAAGGGATAAGAGGTGGTCTGGAAAGGGTTTGAAATTTAAGAAAAGAAAGAATGAGGATGAATGTGAATGATTAGGAAGAAGGAATGGTGGCGGTTCAACCTCTATAGGTGGAGATTGATCAATCACAAAATCCGTATTGTTTAAAAATTCAAGTTCATCAGCAAAAAGTTCTTCAAAACTTTTATCAATGGTGTGATTGAACATTTTGCTGTCAAAGAGTTTTGTGCTAGAATTTATCCTGCTTGATTCATAAAAAATCATTGAGGTAGAGGACTCGAAAAACTCATCTACCACATTTTCAAAAATATCCAAATCAAGTTGAATTTCTGGTATTATTGAACTTGAATTAACAGATTGTGATTCATCAAAACTCACTGAAACTATAGGAACAGAAGAAGAACCGGAGAAAATAGAAGGTGAAATGGGTAAACAAATTGGTGTGTCGAGTGTTGCTGTACCAGATGTGGAAGATGGAGGCTGTATTTCTTTGGGTATACCTTTATCATCAACTTCAAGACAAATTTGGGGTTCGGGAAGAATAGTTAAAGTCTCAAGATGATGACCACAAGGAAGTGAAAGGACCTGATGAATTGGTGGGATAAAATCATCCAAAATTTCGGGTTCATCAATCAATATATCCCCAACGTCAATCACCTCATTCAAGTGAAGGTTAAAATTCTCAAACACCTCATCAAAAATATGGTTTTCAATCAGATTTGGTTCAAGAGTGGAGGTGTAGAGATCACAAGGGTTGGGTATGGTTTCACTTGAATTGGACCCTTCACAGTCGGGTAAATCAAACACTACAAAGTCACACAACTTATCAGACATTCTATTTGGTGTACTTGATGAATCTATGAAACTGGAGTTGTGGATTTCAGTTTGGAATATGGAGGTTTGATTAGGAAGGGTGTACAGTTCTGTCTTACTACCCAAATCCTTCCTAATTTGGTTCGACAGTTCCAGAAATTTTTCTAATGTCTGCTCCACACTAGTCTTGGGTTGATAAGGGGTTTCAGTATAAGATTGAAATTTCTGTGGATAATTAAAACTCCCAAATGACTGATTAGAAGAACTGTCTAGAGTAGGTGGAAAAGTCGGATTCGATTGATAGGAATAGAATGGTTGCGGAACTTGGGTAGGAGTAGGATTATGATAAGAAGAATATTGATATGTGCTGGTTGGTTGGCTATTTTCAACAGACATCTTATATGCCACAAACCGCATATCAAACTCTTCTTTGGACAGTGGTAGTGATGGTTGATATTGGTCCGGGTTGAAACTTTGGCCTCTAGCCCTAGCTATATGCTCAGCAATGGACATTCGTCTAGGGGCTTCCTCACTCTGGGTATGAACTGAAACAGGTGTAGGATTAGGATACGGTTGATAAGACCTAGACTGAGGTGGCCAACTGTTTCTTCCCTCTTGTTCTATATGATCTCTTAAGGACATGGAAGAGCCGGACGGTATACCGAAGGGATTACGAAAACAAGAAATATCTGGTTGTGGACAGCAAAGCTCGGCAAGTGTTCTTCTGTTTAGGTCACCCATTATAAGAAGAGAAGAAGGGGGAAGGGGTAAAAAGGAGAGAAAGTAATTGGTTTGTTTTGAAAAATGACGGATTTAGACAAATCACACAAAAATGCACAACCCTAGAACTATGGTTACCTAGGTCCAGTCTCTAGACTGCTCCTAGACTTCCAAAGGACAAGCCGCAGGATCAATCTTCTACCGCCTCTTTACTACTCTTGTAGCCAGGTAAGTGCCAGGTAAGTGGGAGGCTCCCCACTACGAAAGTAGTGGTCCTAATTAAGTAACCACTTGTCTTAGACACACTTGCATAGACACCACAAAAGTAATGCGGATAAGCTTTAGATTACCCACGACCTTCCTCTGTCCTTATTGAGCGCGACAGTCCTTAGAGTCTGGTCTAGATATTTTTTAAATTAATGAAGGGTTGATGCAGATGCTCGGTTTGTGATTTGTGGGGCTTAGGAAGGGTGATGAAATCCCCACCTAATCTTGATTTGGTCTTTGCCCCTTAAAGTCCGTATTAAAATATGCAAAACAAAACCAATCACAAAACTTTTGCAAAAAGATTTTTGAGCGGCGCTATTTTGCAAAGAATCCTGCAGAAAATAGATTTTATTGGATTTTAGAGGAGAGAGGAAGAGTTGAGAAAGATACCAGAGAAGTGTGGAACCCTAGATCCCCTATTGCACCGCGCTTCCGCCGCAGATGCCCTCCTTTGCCGCGGTTCCGCCGCAAGAAGGAAAGATCTGTTGATGAAATTTTCTCTGTTCCCTTATGTGCTCCTCTGGATCTCTAAGAATGTCTCTGTCTTCTGTTTCCTCAATTTTGTGACTCCAGATTTCCTCGCAAAAATTCACGCACAAATCGTTAAATATGCAATTTGCAGTTTTGTTTTATTTATGATATAGATCGAATAAGAATTAAACACAAATAGTAAGAATAAAAAATTACGCACGTATCCCCGGCAACGGCGCCATTTGATTGATGTGTAAAAGTGTTTTGTAGAATAACCGCAATCAATAACGGTGTCGCGCGTAGCTAGACCGAGATGAGTACGGGTCGTCCTCAGGGAAACGTGGAACCTTTTATTCTTACTTCAGAAGTGTTGAAAGAGAGGAGGGATAAAGAATTTTGTGGAATTGTTTCTAGATCTACGTTAAGCAAGAATGCAAAATATATAGATCTAGATTATTTTAGGGATGTAGTTAATATACTAAGAGGGCTTGTAGGGTTCATTAGGATTTAGTAGTTATTGATGATTAATTAAAAGTTACCCTTTTTATCCTTTAATAGATTTAAAACTAGAACGACGGTGATGCGTGTAGATTAGGGTTTCTGGAGGGAAAATGAATCCCACTCTTAATCCTTATCTCGACACGGAACTCCGTTCATATCTAGCTTTTACCAAAACAATCATTAATCTAATCTCTAATCGGGGTCGGAACTAACAAAGAATTGTTAGCGCGCCCGATTAGGATGTTAATGATTCTTTTGATAAAGTTCATAAACTTTAGGACTTAAAAAGGGTTTAGGGATGTTCATCATCCATTAGCCTACCCTAATCCTACGAACCCTAACAAGCGGAGAATTACTCGCGCATGTTGGGAGAAGAAGAGATGGAGAGAAAATGCATAATTAAAAGTACGAAGAAATAGAATAGGAAAAAGAAAGCTACCTTTATTAATCAACAATATTCATTACACTTTGATTCCTTAGAAAATGATTACAATTTCTAGTTGCTTCTCGATCTCTTCTAAGGAGGTAGATGAACCGTTGATGATCAGCCTGGATGCGTGAGCCGTCTTGGACTTCGTGATCTCTTCGGCTTGATTCCTTCTAGCTTTAGCCCTTGGTCCTTTATATAGCCCTCAAAGAAGAAAAACTAGTTACCATATATGGTGACTTCCTAATATGGTGACTTTCCATATATGGATTCTAAGTTCCTGTCAGTATTGATTTTATGATTTTGGCAGATTTTTTATCCTGACATCTTGAACATCTTGATCTCTTGACCTGAGCTAAATCTTGCACAATATCTCTATGAATAATGTTAGTATTATTTATTAAATTAGAGAGAGTATCTTAATCACTATATATGGTAATAAATGTTTAAGAAACTTGATTAAGAATATTTAATATGCTATGCACTTTATACGGTAATAAATCTTTAAGAAACATGATTAAGAATATTTGATATGCTATACATCTTTTAATTACTAAAATATTATGCATATATTTTGAAATATTATTCTAACCATTTGTAAGAGATTATATCTTTTAAGAATTGTGATTAGAATATTTGATATGATATGCATATTTTCAATTACCAAAATATTATATAAATATAAAATGCCTATATTTTCCTTCATAATATTAATTATAATATATAAACATATGGAAAATAGTATTTTGCAGATAAATCCAAATATGTTTAATATTTATAATAAACACCTTTTATTATTTAAGAAATGTAAGAAAAATACTTATACCAAGTGCAATATTTTCAACTGAACACCCCACTTATACAGGTGGCTCGAGGAATATTACTCGTTCCATGGAGTTATCGGTAAATTACAATAGACCTACTCTGATATAATGTAATATTAAAAGTTATTTTATAATATATGCAAATTTTTCGCAATTTACAGAGAGCTCAGACCCTGGCGCAGGGTGGTACACCGAGCGTGCTGTCCGCGTATCTTGCCATCCACGGCACCTCGACAGATCCTTCCACGGGCGAGCTTCGATTCCCCGACACCTCTACCCAGGAGTATTGCATAAGTGTTAATATTTATTCTAACAGGTTTGAAATTTTTGTTTTGAAAAGTTCAAATTTAAATGATATACTTTTATTTTAATGGTTAATTTGGGTGTAGGAGTGGGTGGTGGAGCAGGCGAATGCATCGGGGATCGATTTTACTTGACAGAACGATCCGATGCTGCTGACCCCAGTTCTAGACGCCGCATACGGAGGGCACCACGGAGGTTGGGAGAGAGGCCGGGGACTGGTTCATAGCAGGGCCCATATGAGGTTGGACTCTACTCCGGCGGTTACTTCCCTTACCCCCCGTGAGCGACGAGCAAGATGTTTCCACCTTGAAGACCACCTTCTAAGAGTTAAAGGAGATGATGGTATGTATACTACTTAATAGTAAAATATAATATCATATTATAGATAGTAACATATCCAATATTAGTAGCCTGAGCTTATTTGGTTGTAGACTTAATTTTGATTAATCTTAGATTGGGGTTTCGCAATAACCTGATAATGAAACTAATTCGACTAATACACAGTTCTTACTCGTTTATTACACACAAAATTGAACATATGCGACAGGGTATTTCGGCTGCGGATCCACATGCATCTCCTTCGGCTGTGGCTCCGCAACCCACTACCTCGGCTGCGGTTGCGCAGACCACTTGATCGCACGCCAAAAGCGTGTCGGATGTTCAAAGTTCTAAAGTTATAACCGCGATCAGGACGGTGTCGCTACGCAGCTAGCCGGTTGAGCACGGGTCGATCCACAGGGAGATGGTTGTATGTCCGTTCGAGTTTTAGACGAGTCAATAAAGATTGTGTATGTTTGTTCAATTCTATCCTAAGTGATATATGCAAGTATAAAGTTGTTAAGAAAAAGATACGAAAGTGTAAGCTAAAGAAATCCGCACTCAAAACCTTTGAGCCGAGTCTTGACCAATTGAAGCTAGAGCAATTGGCAACAACGTGGATTAGGGGATTTAAGCACGGTATTCGTGGAATCCGGCTTATTTACCCTTGTCCTTCCGTTCTTGTCTCTTGCTTTCGCCTCCGGCCAAATCGAACGCAACCGGTCGCGGTTAGAAATCACCGTTACCTTGGTAGGGTAGGGTGCCTAACGGAGCGCTTGCGTATCTTTTGGGCGGAGTTCAATGGAAAATAACGGGAAAAGGAAATGAGCAAAGAAACATTAACTTACAATGGCGTATTTATTATTAACAACAATAATTACAACCATTCACAAAAACGAACCAAAAAGAGCAAAAGAAAAGAACAAAGAAAAGAAAAGATTACAGGCAAGTAATTAAAGTGCATGGTAATAAATTGCAAGTAATTAAAGACAAGAATGAAAAATGCAAGAAAGTAATTACAAGAACCATAGAACTCAAAAAAAGCATGGGATCAATAGCCAACCCTTAAACTTTCAAGCTCAATCAAGAGGTTGCAAGATCAAGAGAAGGGTAAAGAACTCATGTGAAATGAAGCACTAAAGAGAGAACAAAATGATACAATCCCTTGAGACCAATGACCAAAACTTAAACTTGCAAGCTCACTTAAGAGGTTGCAAGATCAAGTTAAGGTAGAGAGCTCAAGGGGGAAGCTAAGCAAAAAGAATAATACAAAAAACCCTCATCTTCATTGATCTTCCACTCAAAAAGCTCTCACTACAATTTTCATGGAGGAAAGAATGAAGAAGAAGACTAAAACCTAACAAAAGAGGCTAAAGAATTTTAACTCCTTTGGCTTTGCTCAGAACCGGGGTATTTATAGGAGGAGGGTTGAAGACGTAGGGCAAGAATCTGGCTTAAAATGAAAGTACCAATATGCCCCTGAAAACTGACCCAGCAAGGAGCCTACATGGCCGCGGATCCGCGGCCTAGACCCCATGTTGGCCGCGGATCCGCGGCCATGTGGAGGAATTAGGGGGTCGGGTTTCTTTTGTGGTCCTGTGTTCCTGTTTTCTTCTGTTAAACATGTACAGATTTTCAATATTCTTCCATGATTGCTTCAGGTTCCAATAGTCAACAATGATGGCTTCATTTTTCAACACATTTGAATTTATCTCCCTCGAGCTCCGCGCACCCATTGATTCTTATGCAGCCCCCCTCGTGCTCTGTGCTTGTCCGAGACATGAATGACCACTGTCATATGTCTTGTCTCTGGAACTGGTACTCGGCACTGGACGGATATGGATGACCGGAACCCGGCTTTTATCTGCTGTGACAGATGTTCTCTATTTTGACGTAACTGTGGAGATTTTGTCTTGAATTGCAATATTTGTACTGGAAACCTGTACTCTGTAAATATGTAATAAACACGGATTAAAAGCACCTACCTATAAACACTCGAGCGTAAGAATGGGCGGTATAAAATGCAATATTCTGGTATGAACACCACTCCTGCAGCTCTACAGCCCGCTCAGACTCCTGCATAGTCCGCTCCTTCATTGGTCGAGTTTTTGACGACTCAGGGCTGCACCGAGGAGCAGATGCGCCAGATTACATCGATTATCAAAGGTGGAGGAGCTGGACCGAGCTAGGGTAGCTTTATTTATATTTTTGAGAATGTATATACTTATCTGATACATATTGTATAAATTTTGGACGATAATGGTTGGTGGTTGTTTATGAACGATGATTTATCCTGATATCGTATTCTGTGTGTCTATTTCTATTATATATTATGCGTGACATGTTTGATTATGAATATTTTTGTATTATGTCTATTTCTATTATATTTATCCTGATATAGTATGATGTATATATTATTGTGCACAGGGTGGGTTAAAAATAGGAAGCCCTTTTTAAAAAAAACCTGATATTATGTCCCTACATATTAAGCCGTAGAGCCATCAGGTGCACCTACGGATTAATCCGTAGGTCCAATGTTTGCCTCTACAAATTATCCGTAGGAAAAAAATATCAGGATAACTGACATTTTGCCCCTAGGGATACACCCGTAGGGGTTTATATGTAGACCTACGGCTAACTCCATAGGGGCTGGATAACTGACATTTTGCCCCTATGGATTAAGTAACAGGAGTTACACGTGCCCCTACGGATACACCCGTAGGGCTTATATTTAGACCTACGGCTAACTTCGTAGGGGCTGGAAGTTGCCCCTACGGATAGCACCGGAGAGGCAAGTATTTTATTTTATAAACCACTAAATTAAATAAATATTTTGTCGCTACGGAATACACCGTAGGTACATAGTCCCCTACGCATGAAACCGTATGGGCAATTTTTACTCCGTAGGGGCATGTTCAGGGCGAAGAATTGCACTTGCGGCGATTGCACCTACGGAGAATTTTCTAGCCCCTACGAAGATATCCGTAGGGGCAGTGCTTTGCCCCTACGGATAAAGCTGTAGGGGCAACCCCTTATTGTAGTAGTGGCATTAGACATATCTTCTTGGATTTCATCCACGATATCATTTCTAACCCACGTAACTTCACGATCAGCCGAAGACAACCCGTCTTTTGAAACAGACAGTCGGAGCACTCTAAGTCTTCTCACTTCTTCGTCCTCATCACTGTCCTCCATACGATCCTCGAATTCTGGGACATCATAAACATCCTTGGGTTTCCAACGGTATACGACACTCTATTCTGGATGCTTCAAGCACTATAAGTAGTATACATAGAACGCTTGGTCCGGAAAGATAAATGGATCTTCCTGACCATAAAATCGAAATGTGTTCACACTAGTCAATCCATATTCATCTTTCCAAGTCCCGAGATTGTTTCTCCACTTATCCGTATTGGTTTGTGTATCGTACCAAGTACATTGAAATATATAAAACGGTTATGATCATCCGGGATATTGGATGCCAAGTATGCAATTTAAGTATCCATAATAAATCACACCATCCGATCCTACCGTGGCAATCCCACTATTCTGAGTGGTTCGAGATGTTTCTATGTCCTTAACTTCAAATTTGTAACCAAGGACACCGAATCCTTTATAATATACAACCTCCACACTAGGAAACTGACCTAAACATCTTGAATCACTCTCTGATGATGCAGACAAGTTCGGATCGTGGATCTGACAAAACAAATTTTACGACAAATAAATAACGATATATGTTTAGATTAATACTAGTAGCAATAACATATTATTCGAACTTACATGATCTGCAACCCAATCGCAAAAATTATCCTGATGATATTTTTCCAATCGTTCATCATTCCATTCAGGATGCCCCTCATGTATCTCGTTAAAATGATTTCGGTTCTCATCAATAAATTATGACATTATTATTATATCGTTTCATATATACACAAACATAAATATAACAATTAATCCAAAAAAATACTCTCTAATTTCTTCAAGACATGCGCTATTGAGGAGGATAAACCAATATATCTTGTTAATAAACATAGTGTCTACCCTCTTATAATCAGCTTTACCATATAGCCCGTCCTGAATTCACTGAGGCCGGTTAAACTTCGTCTCAATGTTCTTGTCTAGATACCGGGAACAAAATATGGTTGCTTCATCTAGAAGATAACCTTGCATGATAGAACCCTCTGGTCGATTTCTATTGCGTATATACTTTTTTAGAGTGTAAAGGTACCTAAAGAAAAATATGTTAAATAAATAAATACGGGCATAAAGGACAACAATAATTTTAAAAATTGCGTGAAACAAAAAATTCCACGTACCTTTCGACGGGATACATCAATCGATATTGTACCGGTCCGGCTAACTTAGCCTCAGTTGCAAGATAAACCGTTAGGTGTATTATGATATCGAAGAATGACAGTGGGAAAATACGCTCAAGCAGGCAAAGTATCAACGAAATAAAATTTTCTAGATTCTCCAGCGTCATAACATCAACGGTTTTAGCACACAATTCTCTAAAAAAGCAACAAAGGCCATTTATTACTAGACCAACCGATTTGGGAAGGGAAGTCCTGAGGGCTAATTGAAGAAGGTGCTCCATAATAACATGGTGATCATGACTTTTCAGTCCATCGATCTTGCCTTTCACAAATTTTATCTTCTTGCTAAATGATCCTGAGAAGCCTGTAGGAACTTTCAAATCATGCAACACCTACAGGAATCTTTTTTTCTCCGGTTGTGATATATGATACGCGGCATTAGGAAGTACAAACTTGCATGGTTTACCCGCGATCGGTTTAGGATGCAATTCACTTCTAATTTCCCAGTCCTGAAGATCCATCCGAGCACGGAGGTTGTCTTTCGATTTTCCGTCTTTATAAATAAGCAAGTTGAGTACGTGCTCGGATACTCCCTTCTCTATGTTCATAACGTCCAAATAATGACGCACTAAATTTTTTGACCAGTACGGAAGCTCAAAAAAATGCTTAACTTGTTCCAGTAGGGTGGTTTCACCTGTTTTGCCGGATCTATCCCAAAGGTCACATTATTGTAACCATCCCACTGAGCAATCACGTCATCTCCGGACAATGAGGCTAGAGGCCCAAGAAGCTCCTGATGACCATCAAAGTGAGCAGCGTCTAACCTGTAGGGATGGTCTAGTGGCAGGAAACGCCGATGACCGCAATAACAAACATTCCTGTTAAAATTCAAGAATTTCGATGTTGTATATTGATGGCAATAAGGGCATGCTTTGTGACCATGTACAGACCAACCTGATAGCATTCCATTTGCAGGAAAGTCATTAATTGTCCACATTAAATTTGCACGCAGTGTGAAGGTTATATCCGTGTTTGCATCATAAGTCTCTACACCATCAATGAATAAAGATTTTAACTCATCAATGAGAGGTCGGAGATAGACGTCGATATTGTTTCCCGGTGAGTTTGGTCCGTCGATAAGAAGAGGCATCATAAAGTAGGATTGATCCACAACCAACTAAGGCGACAGATTATAAACTATTATTACAACGGGCCATGTGTTGTGGCTTCCAGCCATATAGTTGAATAGGCAGAAGCCATCACTAGCGAGTCCCAGCCTGACATTGCGAGGATCACTACTAAATATTTCGTGCCACCTATCGAAATCCTTCCATGCCGGTGAATCTCTTGGATGACTCATTTTTTCATCTTCACTTGGAAGTGCACGGTGATGCCAAATCATTGTCTCGGTTGTTTTCTTGCACCTGAATAGCCTCTGTGTTATGGGAAAGTATCGTGCTATCTTGACAGGTATATCGGGCTTCTTATCAGAATCTTTCGGCTTATACCTGGCCTCTCCGCATGTTGGACACTCTTTCAAATCTGAATTCTCTTTCTGGTACAACACGCAATTTTTAGGACATGCTTGAATCTTCTCACACTTCAGACCCAAATCAGACATTATCTTCCGGGCTCCGTACCAGCTATCGGGCACGTTATTTCCCGGGGGTATAGAATCATTCAAGAACTTCAAAACTATCGTAAATGACTTGTTGCTCCATCCATTTAAACACTTAATCTGGAAAAGTTGGACGAACCATGATAGGGTAGAATACTTTGCATTTTCATAAATTGGTCTTCTAGCATCATTCATGAACTTTTCATACCTATCCGCACGCGGTCCTTGACCGGAAGGAATGTCATCTTCGGTACGAATACTATCACCTAGGGCAGGCTCTACCATATCCTCCATTTCTTCTTCAGGAAAGAAATTACCGTCTTCTTCTTCTGCCGCATTACCGTCTTCTCCTTCTTCTTCTGCCGCATTATTGTCTTCTTCTTTTCCTTCCCCGTGAAATAACCAAGTTGTATATAGTCTAGTAAAACCATATTTAACGATATGAAGCTCTACGAATTCTACCTTCTGCCGGTACTTATTTCCACATCTATCGCACGGGCAGAGAATCTTCTGTAACACGATCTTATTATGTGCGCGTAAAAATTCAATGAAAGCAGCAACTCCTGCGACAAACTTATGTTGCATACGTTGTTTCCAATCCACGTACATCCAGTCCTTAACTCTGATGTACTCATGGGCCATGTTAGACTGTATAACATATAAATTGTAAGTTATGATGACTATATTGAGAAATCTAAGAACGGGATAGTTACTGACAAAGAAGAAAATCCATAGATACAAGTTTGTCGTTGAAATGAATAAATTATCGATAAACAAAGTTATATTTGAAGATACCCAAGTATTAGTTGTATTCTGTGTATCTGTATTTCAATTTATGATTTCGCTTAACTTTAGGCACTATTACAATATGGGGTTGCCTCATACGGATGATGAAATCCGTAGAGGCAGATTTTTCTTGCCCCTACGGACTAAGCCGTAGGGCCAACTGGTTATCCCTACGGTGCCCGACATTTTAATTTAAAAATATTAAATCGTAATTTGTTGTTTGGCCCTACGGATCCGCAAACCAATAACCTATGGTTATGTCCGTAGGGGCATCTAAATGGGAATTTAATAAAAAAAAAGGCACAGAAATGCCCTACGCCTCGATCTCTTTCCCTCTCGTTCCCAAAATTTTCTCTCATTCCCGCGTCTCCAATTTTCTCTTCGTCGCCACCGCGCGCCCTCCGTTCTCAGCCCGCCACCGCCTTCCGTTCTCGGCCCACCACCGCCCTCGTTCTTCCTCGTCGAGTTCCTCGTCGCCGATTGCGTGCGTCGTCAACCGCCAAGCGTCTCCGTCGTCTCCTCCACTGTCTACAGGTAAGTAAATCTCCAATTAAACATAATTGTGATGATGTTAGGGCTAGGGTTCAGGGTTCGGGTAGGGATGAGGGTTAAGGTTAGGCATCGGGTTCAGTTTATGTTAGGGTTAGGGTTGGGGCTCGGCTGGGGCTGGGGCTGGGGTTGGGGTTTAGCTAGGGCTGGGTCTGGGGTTAGGGTTAGGTTGGGGCTGGGGTTAGGGTTGGGGTGGGGCTGGGCTGAGCTGGGGCTGGGGTTAGGATTAGGTTGGGGTTGGGGTTTGCTGAATTTGGCAAACCTGAGAAGAATTTCCAGCAATTTTAGCCTAGTTTGATTACTATAATTATTGTTGATCGAGAAAATCTTGGGTCCTTCTAATCAAACATTGTTTGTTACTGTATGTCAATGAGTATTGATAAAAGAAAAAACCGATTTCAAGTGGAAATTAGGTATGTACAATGTTCTAATATAAAAATTAAGAAATCCCTTTTATTTAAATATAAAGCATATGTTTCATGTTAACAATAGGAGTTTGGCTTCAAGCATGGTTAATTATATATGGATCTATGTTTATAATTATGAAAAAGAGTATCAACTTAGAACTATAATACTATCATGTTGATCTGCATGGTGATCTGATGAATGTGTCTAAATTTTATATAATCTCCTAGAAATACCTTGATGCCTTGTATCGATAAATTTTAGGTTAATTAGTTAATTAGGCATATGGATTGTTATATTATAGGTGAGCCGAATATCAAGAAATTGTAGAATTATTGGATTTATGAGTTTTGATAAACATTGATTTGATAAAAAAAATGGTAATTTGTAATATCTTAGTTTTTCCCAAGTTAGGGCTTCAAGCCAAGGTTGTTCTCCTCGTCGCCACCGCCGGTTTCGTCGCCACTACAGTTCTCGTCGCCACCGCGGTTCTGGTCGTCGCCACCGCCGTTCAGGTCGTCGCCCCAGCCCCAGCAGCCGTTCAGGTGAGTAAATCTCGAGGTAAGTTAAAGAATTTATTGGATTATTTTGGGCTTACGGTTCATGGCGTGCGGGTTGGGCTGGGGTCGCGGTCGCAGTCGCGGTCGGGTTAGGGTTGGGGCAGGGGCTGGGCTGCGGGGTCGGGGTCGGGTTCGGGGTCGGGGTAGGGTTAGGGTCGGGGTCGGGGTCGGGGAAGGGTCAATTTATCAAATTTTTTATTGGGTGTGCGGCTGGGGCTGCGGGCTGGGGCTAAGGCTGGGCTGCGGCTAGGGCTAGGGTTGGGGCCGGGGCTGGGGCTGCGGCTAGGGCTGTGCGTCCTCCAGAGGGCGATCATAGGATCGGTGAAGTGAGGTGGCTGGATATGAGATACGATGGATTTCCATGTGTTCAATGGAATGCTGAGGGTCAGAGTCGGTTATTCATATATCTCCCAAAAAAGAATGAGTTTGTTATCAAAGGTGTATTGACTTCTACATCAAGGAAGATCAGTTATATGTCATCCAGTGACTAAGTCTGTTTCTGGCCCAACCATATTTATGAATCGTTTCTTCTTTTTCCTTCTTACGTATATTTACTAGTTCAGACTGTATGCACCTCTGCAATCAACGCCGAGAACTTGTACATTATAGGTTAATAGACATATGCTATGAAATCACGGTGCAATAGAAAGTATGATATGTTATAGTCCCTCATTATTTTTACTGTGGTGAGAAAGCAGTCGCTGGTGGCCACAAGCCATAGAATTGGCAGTTGTCCTACCTGCGATAACATCTTACAAATCATCAGTAGACAACTCTGTTATATTAATCTTTTAATGTCTGCATGCATGCATGTTTATTTGCATATTTCCACTTGTTTGTGCCATAGTTTTTGTGTGCATGTGTGCGTGTGTGCCACAGTTATATTTACTTCTACATCAAGGAATATCAGTCGCATGGCAGGATTTAGTCCGGTTTTGGCCTAACCGCATTTATGAATTTGTCTTTTAGATGTTTTCCTGAGTGTCACATCGTTCTCACCCAAGTTTGTAAGCCATGTTCATTATTCTTTCAATTATTTTAACTTGAATATGCCAGTTATTGTTCCGTTTACTATAAAGTTGCAACAAAGAGTCTCTGTTAGCACTTCCATGCACCCTTTACATGTTTTTATCATATCCACTCCTATCTATCCAGAAAGTCAACATCTTCTGGTATTTGTTTTCAAAAAGAAAAGATAAGAGAGGAAAAATCTGATGTATGCTTTCCATTGGACACTAAGAAGTCTCTAAAGGGAAAAGCCTATGTGAAAGCCATCATTAGTTCATATAAGAAGATTGATGCTGAAACAGAGAACAGGGAATGTCATTTTTTTCTTCTTCTGCCACATTACTGTCTTCTCCTTCTTCTTTTGCCACATTACTGTCTTCTCCTTCTTATTATGTGCGCGTGCAAATTCAATGACTATATTGAGAATATGGATTAATAGTGAGTAGGAAAAGTATTTCTCAAATGGCTTTTGCGTCTAAAAACCATAAACTACTAAGTAATGGCATACATAATTTTTTTAGTATAAAGGTTGTTATTTTAAGTTTTCCCTTATAGAGATATGATCTAACTGCATCTATAAACTATAAGTGTTCAGAAAATTATGATAAGAAACCATAAGAAAGGGTCGTAGCCATGCATAACCTTGAATCTACATACCAAATCATGCAAAAGCATGCACTTATTGTCACCTTGCCTTGGAATATAAAATATCTTGGAAGACTATAAGCGAGCATTTAAATCTTGATAGTTTTTGACTTCAACATATATTTTTCTCAAGTACCATGAAATATACTTCCTCCGTATAAACCGTTTTCAGGAAGATAGATTAATAATGACAAATTATCCATTGTGGCTCACTAGGTTAGTATTTTCTCTTCTATTGACCATCTTACTAATCTGCTTGGTAAATTTATTCGGAACCGGCTGCGAATCATTAAAAGACATGCATAAGAAAGAAAGCTAAAATACAGATATATAGCATACCGATACATCGAAACTTCAAAGTTGCGATAGCAATCCAGAGATATTTATTTCTACACACGTGGTGCGCGTGCGAATGCGTCAGGTATCATGGACAAATATTTCAGAACATGGAAAGTATTATTCGTATAAAGTAATTAAAATTTTTAAACACCTTGGGTAGATATTTTCTTAGTTGATGCAATCATATCATGAGGACTAAATTTAAGCTATTATACATATGCATATGTATTTTTCTAACCTAATATATCTCTCTCACACACACGCACACACACACAGAGAGAACACCAGTTTGGTAGAGAAATCAGCTAGCAGGACCCTGAAGAAATGGAGTCCATAGCATTGCTCATCATCATCATCCATGATCCCTTTGAAAAAATATTATCAAAGGGATCATGGATGATGATGATGAGCAATACCATGGACTTCATTTCTTCAGGATCCTGCTACCTGATTTCTCTACCTACCTGGTGTTCTCTGTGTGTGTGTGTGTGTGTGTGTGTGATATATTAGGTTAGAAAAATACATATGCATATGTATAATAGCTTAAATTTAGTCCTCATGATATGATTGCATCAACTAAGAAAATATCTACCCAAGGTGTTTAAAAGTTTTAATTACTTTATACGAATAATACTTTCCATGTTCTGAAATATTTGTCCATGATGCCTGACGCATTCGCACGCGCACCATGTGTGTAGAAATAAATATCTCTGGATTGTCATCGCAACTATGAAGTTTCGATGTATCGGTATGCTATATATCTGTATTTTAGCTTTCTTTCTTATGCCTATCTTTTAATGATTCGCAGCAGGTTCCGAATAAATTTACCAAGCAGATTAGTAAGATGGTCAATAGAAGAGAAAATACTAACTTAGTGAGCCACAATGGATAATTTGTCATTATTAATCCATCTTCCTGAAAACGGTTTATACGGAGGAATTATATTTCATGGTACTTGAGAAAAATATATGTTGAAGTCAAAAGCTATCAAGATTTAAATGCTCGCTTATAGTCTTCCAAGATATTTTATATTCCAAGGCAAGGTGACAATAAGTGCATGCTTTTGCATGATTTGGTATGTAGATTCAAGGTTATGCATGGCTACGACCCTTTCTTATGGTTTCTTATCATAATTTTCTGCACACTTATAGTTTATAGATGCAGTTAGATCATATCTCTATAAGGGAAAACTTAAAATAACAACCTTTATACTAAAAAAATTATGTATGCCATTACTTAGTAGTTTATGGTTTTTAGACGCAAAAGCCATTTGAGAAATACTTTTCCTACCCATTATTAATCCATATTCTCAATATAGTCATTGAATTTGCACGCGCACATAATAAGAAGGAGAAGACAGTAATGTGGCAAAAGAAGAAGGAGAAGACAGTAATGTGGCAGAAGAAGAAAAAAATGACATTCCTTGTTCTCTGTTTCAGCATCAATCTTCTGATATGAACTAATGATGGCTTTTCCCTTTAGAGACTTCTTAGTGTCCAATGGAAAGCATACATCAGATTTGTGCAGGTCAGGTTCTTCTATAACTTTCAAGAGTCTCAACTGATTCTGTAAATTACACTCTTGTTGGGTGATACTTTTATCACTTCTCACTGCAGGTGCGCTCTCTAATATCCATTTTGAATGTAATATTATAGATATCCATGCCTGTTTATGTCAAAATTACTTATATTGTCAATGTTTGATTGTCTAGTTGTTGGTGATGCGTCCATATCAGGGACAGAGGCCACTCCCGTTCCTCCAGGTATGTTTATATATTATATAGGGCATGTATATTGATTTAGAATGCTATATCATAAATATACACACATTCCTTTTGCTCTTAGTCGTCCAACTCATTATCATGGGCTGCTTGATGAGATTAGATTTGCGCATGATGATCTACAGGAGCTTGTTCACTCCCTGTCATATGTGTAAGCAGCGCTATATGCGAGTTTACCTTGTTAGTATGTATGTACTGAAATTAATTAATATTATTCAAATTTTGATACATGCAGATACCAGAGGAGCACATCTTCTATCTCTGTAGGTAAGGCTTTGAATTTGTTGATTTTGGTATTTCTTGTCAATTTTATAGACCAGTATGTGCTAAATATAATGTTCTGACAGTTGCTAGGGGGAAGGCAGCATTCGAGGCTGCTGACCCCAGTCCTGGACGCCGCACACGGACGGCACCACGGAGGTTGGGAGAGAGGCCAAGGACTGGGCTCTAGCAGGGCCCATATGAGGTTAGACTCCACCCCGGTGGTTACTTCCTCCGTCTCCAGTGAGCGACGTATCCAGCAGGAACTGGAGAGCTTGAAGGCCACCGTTCAGGAGTTGAATGAGATGCTGGTATGTATACCACTTAATAGTAAAATATAATGTCATATTATAGATATCAACATATCCAATATCAGTACATAGCCTGAGCTTATTTGGTTGTAGACTTATGTTTTATTAATCATACATGTACATATCTAATTAAAATAAACTACAGTTTTCCAAACTAGATATCCAAATGGGGTTTCGAAATAACTCGATAATGATAAGAATTCGAATGTGGGTGTAGGAGCGGGTGGTTGAGCAGGCCCAGACCTCGGGGATCGATTTTACCGGACAGAACGATCTGAGGCTGCTGACCCCAGTTCTGGACGCCGCACACGGAGGGCACCACGGAGGTTGGGAGAGGCCGGGGATTAGGCCCTAGCAGGGCCCATATGAGTTTGGACTCCACCCCGGGGGTTACTTCCTCCGTCTCCAGTGACCGGCATGTCCATCATGAACTGGATAGCTTGAGGGCCAGTGTTTAGGAGTTGAAGGAGATGCTGGTATGTATACTACTTTATAGTAAAATATCATTTCATATTATATACATATCAACATATCCATAATTAGTACGTAGCTTGAGCTTATTTGGTTTTAGACTTAAGTTTGATTAATCATACATACATATGTAATTGAAATAAACAACGCTTTTCCAAACAAGATATCCAAACAGGGTTTCGAAATAACTTAATAATGATACGAATTCGAATAATAAACAGTTCTTACACGCTTCTTACACACGTTATATCCAGACGCGACAGGGTAGATCGGCCGAGCCTCCACATGCATCTCCTTCGGCTGCGGCTCCGCAAGCCACTACATCGGCTGCGGTTCCGTAGACAACTCCTGTAGCTCCACCGCCCACTCAGACTCCCGCAGCCGCGGCTCCGCAAGCGACTACCTCGACGGCGGCTGCGCAGACCACATCGCCGGCTCCACATGCCGCTCAGACTCCCGCTCGCGACGAATTGCAGAGTTTATTGACCGAGGAGCAGGCGCGCGTTATTCTATCGTTATTCAGAGGTGGAGCTGGACCGAGCTAGGGTAGATTTTTGGTTCTTTTTTTTCGAAACATGTATTTATTTATATCATACACATTGTACTACATTTTGAAACGATATTGATATTGGTTTGTATTTATATCATATTCAGTTTTTGTGTTTCTTTTGTATATTATATATATGCGTGAGATGTGATTATGAATACTGCAATATATGATTTGATTGATGTATATATTATTGTGCACAGGACGGGAAAAAATCAAGCAGCCCATTTTTTAAAAAAAATTACAGACAATATGTACCTACGGATTAATCCGTAGGCACACATGTAACCCCTACGGATATGTCCGTAGGGGCAAAATATCAGCAGTAACTGATATTTCCCCCAGATCTCAGTGCCAGGGGGTTAGGAAAGCCCCTACGGATATATACGTAGGGGCCACTGACTCTCCCCTACGGCGTTATCCGTAGGGGCAAAATATCAGGAATCCTGAATTTGTGCCCCTACGGAAACGTACCTACCCATATATCCGTAGGGGGTAGTACATACCCCTACGGGTATATCCGTAAGGCCAGTAATTTATTAAAATAAACCGTAAATAATATAAAATCTTATACCCTACGGTGTAATCCGTAGGGGCAACTGGACCTACACATATATCCGTAGGGACAAGAATTTAACCGTAGGGGCAAGTTCAGGGCCTCAACTTGCACCTGCGGCCTTTGCACCTACGGGGTATTTTTTCGCCCCTACGTATATATCCGTAGGGGCAGTGGGTTGCCCTTACGGATAAATCCGTAGGGGCAACCCTTCTTTATAGTAGTGAGGGTTGTTAGTGTGTATGTGCTTTGTGTAAGGTTGAAAAGAATAAATCATAATTTTTTTTGAAGAACTAAGTTCTTTATACAGGGTTAAACCCTAATTTTTGGAGGAATTAAATTCCCATATGTTCATGTTATTTCTTTTTGTTTGTTTGAAGCACTCACGTGAGAACACGTGAGACTTCAAAATAGTGCTAAGCACTAACGAGTCACCAAGCTATTCTTGTGTTTTCTTAGAGATATGATCTCCTGTTAATGACATTTTTAGTCATTGATGATCATCAAGATTTCAGTTTTGAGGATCTTGGATCATCATCATTTTTTTGAAGAACTAAGTTCTTTATATAGGGTTAAACCGTAATATTTGGAGGAATTAAATTCCCATATGTCCTTGTTATTTCTTTTTAACTTAGTTCTTTTACCCTAAGTTTTGAATCTGCAGAACAAAATCTCCCCGATGAGAATTAAATTCTCACCTTGTGTTGAGATTTGCTTCTGCAAATCTCAACTAGAGGAAGAACTAAGTTCTTAAATGAAGGGTTAAGTTTACGGTAAAATTGTGCTTTTACGTTATCATCGAGTATCCTACTGAATGAACTAGTGCACCCTGAACCGTAACCCTAATTTTTGGAGGAATTAAATTCCCATATGTCCCTGTTATTTCTTTTTAACCTAGTTCTTTTCCTCTAAGTTTTGAATCTGCAGAAAAAAATCTCCCCGGTGAGAATTAAATTCTCAACTTGTGGGGAGATTCGCTTCTGCAAATCTCAACCAGAGAAAAAACTAAGTTCTTATATGAAGGCTTAAGTTTACGGTAAAGTTGTGCATTTACGTTATCATCGAGTATCCTACTGAAGTAACTAGTCCACCCTAAACCCTAACCCTAATTTTTAGAGGAATTAAATTCCCATATGTCCCTTTTATTTCTTTTTAACTTAGTTTTTTCCCACTAAGTTTTGAATCTGCAGAACAAAATCTCCCCGATGAAAATTAAATTCTCAACTTGTGGGGAGATTCGCTTATGCAAATCTCAACCAGAGGAAGAACTAAGTTCTTATATGAAGAGTTAAGTTTACGGTAAAGTTGTGTGTTTACATTATCATCGAGTATCCTACTGAAGGAACTAGTGCACCCTAAACCCTAACCCTGATTTTTGGAGAAATTAAATTCCCATATGTCCCTGTTATTTCTTTTTAACTTAGTTCTTTTCCCCTAAGTTTTGAATCTGCAGAACAAAATCTTTCTGATTAGAATTAAATTCTCAACTTGTGGCGAGATTTGCTTCTACAAATCTCAACCAGAGGAAGAACTAAGTTCTTATATGAAGAGTTAAGTTTACGGTAAAGTTGTACGTTTACATTATCATCGAGTATGCTACTGAAGGAACTAGTGCACCCTAAACCTTAACCCTAATTTTTGGAGGAATTAAATTCCCATATGTCCCTATTATTTCTTTTTAACGTAGTTCTTTTCCCCTAAGTTTTGAATCTGCAGAACAAAATCTTCCCGATGAGAATTAAATTCTCAACTTGTGGGGAGATTTGCTTCTGCAAATCTCAACCAAAAGAAGAACTAAGTTCTTATATGAAAGGTTAAGTGTACGGTAAAGTTGTGCGTTTACGTTATCATCGAGTATCCTACTGAAGGAACTAGTGCATCCTAAACCCTAACCCTAATTAACCCAAATTATCCCTAATCAACCCAAAATTAAACCCTAATCATCACCATAACTCAAATTATCCGTAATTAACCCAAAATTAACCCAAATTACCCTAATTAACCCTAATCATCACCCTAACCCAAATAAACCCTAATCAACCCAAAATTAACCCAAATAAACCTTAATCAACACCCTAACACAAATACACTCTATTTTACCTAATTAACCCTAGCCCAAACCCTAACCAAAATCAACCTAACCCTAATCATCACCAAAACCCCCAACCCAAATTAACTCTACCCCAAACCAAAATTAACCCTAACCCTAACCCTAACCCTAACCCTAATCATCACCAACACAGTTTTACCTAATTAACCCTAACTAACCCTAACCAACCCTAACCCTGCCTAATTAACCCTCATCTTAACTCTAACCCTAACCTTAGCCCTAACCCCAAACCGAACCCTAACCCTAACCCTAACCTACCTAATTAACCATAACCCTAACCCTAACCCTAAACTGAAACCTAACCCTAACCCCTAACCGAACCTTAACCCTAACCCTAACCCTAACCCCAAACCGAACCCTAACCCTAACTTACCTAATAAACTATAACCCTAATCCTAACCCTAATTAACCCGGAACTAACCCTAAACCTACCCCTAAAATCAACAATAACACAAATTAAGAATAATTAATACTTCAAAATGGAAATTAACTTACTTCACTTGTAGTTTTGCCGGCGGATGGAGCTCGACGAGGTAAAGGAGGCCGGGGATGGAGCTCGACGAGGCGGCGGCGGCAAGATGGCAACAAGCGGGAAATTTTGAGACTGTGGCGAGACTGAGGTGGAGGAGCTCGACGAGGTGGTGGCGGAGACTGAGCTGACGAGACAACGCGAAGTTTTGGCGACGAGAAGTGCGGCGGATGACGAGGTTGAGGGGACGACGCGCGCGCGGGGAAGTTGGTGGGAAAAATTGGGGGAGATAAGGAAATTTCAGAGACTTTTTTTTTATAAATTACCCTTCTTTGCCCCTAAGGATTAATCCGTAGGGCCTTCTTTTGCGACTCCGTAGGGTCAAATAATAGATTACATTTAAATATTTTTAAATTAATCCGTAGGCCACCGTAGGGGTAACTGGATGGCCCTACTGATTAATCCGTAGAGGAAATAAAAAGGTGCCCCTACGGATTATTGTATCCGTAGGGGCAAACTCTTATTGTAGTAGTGATACATTATTCTACTCTAGAATATCGATGTCCTGTCTTGATACTCTCTCGACTAGAAACATTTAAGGATGTGCTCGTGGACTACTCAGACCCCAATAGTATGATCTTCATCATATTCCCAGTAGTCAAGTAAACGTCCTAAGGGCTTTATCAACACATATCAATGAAATAGTAAACTAAAACAAATGCACATGTTAAGATAAAGTGAAACCAGCTAGCATACTATATATATATATATATATATATATATATATATATATATATATATATATATATATATATATATATATATCCAAGTATCCACTATACAATAATGGCCTCTAGAGCATACATATCACTAACATCATATTATGAGAAAAACACAGCCAATCCAACACATTTAATAGGCTATCTGCTATCAATGGGATCGATAATATTTATCGGAGTGCCTTTTGTTTTCTTTAAAAACTTGAGTTTCTATATTTCCCTTACTTTTCATCAAGCTTTATATTGAACATTTTACCAATATATTCCAAATGTGGTTCAGCCAATGCTGATAAATGATTAAATTGCATCTATGAAGACTTGTTATATCAATTATATACTAAGTAAAACTCGTTGTCTCTCATCTCATTTAAATACTATAAAGACTTAGCACTTCACAATTTTAATCACAGTCACAACATTTCGACATTCCTATTTAGGAACACTTTCACATATTCAAAAGTCCCTCATAATATATATATATATATATATATATATATATATATATATATATATATATATATATATATATATATATATAGTGAAAGAGAGGCCCCATGAGGCTTTTTCCGTCGGGTGGTGTCAAAAACTATACCCTCCGACATTTTATTTGACAATCGGAAACGTCCATCTTGACCTTCATCATCAAATATGTCGATACACCAAATTTCATGTGATTCTAACACTTTTTCATCGTTGATTTAGCGGATGCAAAATTAACGGTTTATCAACAATAGAACTTTTTATATTGCTAAATCAACGGCGTGTGTGTATGGGAGTGATTTATTGCAAACTGGTCTGCGTTTTTTAAAAATGGGAACATCCGATCTACGACATATTTTAACGATCTGATCCGTTCAAGTTGATCGCCATACACCCTCAAATGTATGTGCATGAAAATTTTAAGGATTTAAAGATCTTTAACCTATGCATCGGATGAAATTTATATTGCATAATCGAAAAACGTTCATTTTTGCACCATCGATACATATATAGATTAAACGTCTTTAAATCCTTTGATTTTTCATGCGCATACATTTGAGGGTATGGCAATAAACTTGAACGGATCGGATCGTTAAAATATGTCGTAGATCGGGAGTTTCCGTTTTTAAAAAATGCGGACATGTCTGCACACTAGTAAAATAAGGGGTTGGCCATACGGATAATAACATCCGTAGGGGCAGTTAAAGTTTGGCACTACGGATTAATCCGTAGGGCAAAACGGTTGCCCCTACGGTCCTTCAATATTTATTTAAAATTTATTAAATCTTAAAGTGTTGTTTGCCCCTACGGAGCCGCAAACCAAGCACCTACGGGTATATCCGTAGGGGCTTATAAATAGGGATTTAAGAGATCGATCCCTATGCAGATTATTTTTTTTTCTTATTCTCGCGCGAAACCAAATTTTCCCAAATCGAGATCGTCGTCGCCGCCGCGCTGCAGTGATCTCGTCGTCGCCGAATCCAAGCCGAATCGTCGTCGCCACGCCTGCGCAGTGATCTCGTGGTCGCCACCGTGCTCCGTTCTCGTTGTCGCCACGGCCCTCGTCGTCGCCGATTGCGTCTCCGTCGTCGCCTACAGGTAATTAGTTAAACATTATTATAATGATGTTAAGGTAGCGATCGATGAGGGTTAGGATTAGGTATCGGTTGTTGTTAGGGTTAGGATTAGGGTTAGGGTACGAGTTCGATCGGCGGTTGGGGTTCGACGACTGGTGTTGGGGTTAGGGTTAGGGTTCGGTTGGGGTTTGGTGTTGGGGTTAGGGTTAGGGTTCGGTTGGGGTTTGGTGTTGGGGTTGGGGTTCGGCTGGGGCTGGGTTGGGGTTAGGGTTAGGCCGGGTTAGGGTTTGGTGTTGGGTTGGGGTTCGGCTGGGGTTGGGTTGGGGTTAGGATGAGTTGGAGAGATTGAAGGCGAGCTGGGTTTTGGGAGAAGAGAAGGAAATGGCACTGCTTGCTGCTTCAATTTTTTTATATAGATAGATAAGGTTCTTTTGGGATTTTGGAGGGGTTTTGGGGGAAATAAATAGCTTTGGAGATGAAATGGGGCATTTCGGTAATTTGATTCTCTGTTGCAAATATTATTTATCAATATATTTAATTATAAATATTAAATAAAATAAAGTAAACTATAAATAATAAGAAACCAATATATGATACTCGATGATAATATGAAACCTTCATATTCCCATCGATACTCGTATATGAAACTAAAAGCGCCACTTAGTCCCCGTCTATCGGTTAACATACGTGCGATGCTCGTCGTGACCTAGAACTATACGAAGGTTGTTAAATATCGGACAGTATAGCTCGATACTAACAACCGTCGTATAGTCTACACGACGAGAAAATTCAATCGTATTGTAACCCATAGATTTGTCCCGTGTGGACAAGTTAAGAATGTATAAAGCAAACGCCTTCATTCACTTGTGTTTTCATCCGTTTCGAGATATTTCGTCGGTACCTTTCCGTTGGTTCTCCGTGTACAAAGATAGATTAGATTTTCATTTCAACGTTGTTTCACAGCTTTGAAATGATTATCTATTCTATTACAGTGTACTCGGAGAACAGCGGGGAGGTGCTGCCGAAATTTACTCGAAACGGTTGAAAGCACAAGTGATAGGCGTTCGCTCTATACATTCTTAATGGGATAGAAGCCTACCCCCGACAGCTGGAACACACACATACAAACGCATAACTAGAGAGCGATTCAAGATGTTCGGGTTAAAACCAATATATGATAATATGAAACCTTCATATTCCCATCGATACTCATATATAAAACTAAAAGCGCCACTTAGTCCTCGTCTATCGGTTAACATACGTGCGATAATTTATTCTTTTCAACGACAAACGCACACACAAAGCATATACACGGATTTTCTCCTTTGTCAGTAACTATCCCGTTCTTATATTTCTTAATATAGTCAGCATAACTTACAATTTATATGTTATTCAGTCTAACATGGCCCATGAGTACGTCAGAGTTAAGGACTGGATGTATGTGGATTGGAAACAACGTATGCAACCTAAGTTTGTCGCAGGAGTTGCTGCTTTCCTTGAATTTGCACGCGCACATAATAAGATCATAATAGAGAAGATTCTCTGTCCGTGCGATAGATGTGGCAATAAGTACTGGAAGAAGGTAGAATTGGCAGAGCTTCATATTGTAAAACATGGGTTTACTAGACTTTATTCAACTTGGAAATATCACGGGGAAGGAGAAGAATGCAGTACTGCGGTAGAAGAAGAAGGAGAACACGATAATGCGGCAGGAGAAGAAGAAGAATTCGGTAATACGGCAGGAGACGGAAATTTATTTCCATCAGAAGAAATGGAGGATATGGTAGAGGCTGCCCTAGGTGAATCTATTCGTACCGAAGATGACATTCCTTCCGGTCCAGGACCGCGTGCGGATAAATATGAAAATTTCATGAATGATGCTAGGAAACCAATTTATGAGAATGCGAAGTATTCCACCCTCTCATGGTTCGTCCAACCTTTCCAGATTAAGTGCCTAAATGGATGGAGCAACAAGTCATTCACAATGCTTCTTTCGTTCTTGAAAGATTCTATGCCTCCGGGAAATAATGTGCCCGAAAGCTGGTACGAAGCCCAGAAGATGATGTCTGATTTGGGTCTAAAGTGCGAGAAGATTCAAGTATGTCGTAAAAATTACGTGTTGTACCGGAAAGAGAATTCAGATTTGAAAGAGTGTCCAACATGCGGAGAGGCCAGGTATAAGCCGAAAGATTCTGATAAGAAGCCTGATATACCTGTGAAGATAGCACGATACTTTCCCATAACACAGAGGCTACAGAGGCTATTCAGGTGCAAGAAAACAACCGAGGCAATGATTTGGCATCACCGTGCTCCTCCAAGCGAAAATGGAAAAATGAGCCATCCAAGAGATTCACCGGCATGGAAGGATTTCGATAGAAGGCACGCAATATTCAGTAGCGATCCTCGCAATGTCCGGCTCGGACTGGCTACCGATGGCTTCTGTCCATTCAACTATATGGCTGGAAATTACAGTACATGGCCCGTTGTAATGATAATTTATAATCTGTCGCCTTGGTTGGCTATGGACCAATCATACTTTATGATGCCTCTTCTTATCGACGGACCAAACTCACCGGGGAACAATATCGACGTCTATCTCCGACCTCTGATCGAGGAGCTGAAAACTTTGTTCATTGATGATGTAGAGACATATGATTCAAACACAAATACAACCTTCATACTGCGTGCGGCTTTAATATGGACAATTAATGACTTTCCTGCGTATGGAATGCTATCAGCTTGGTCCGTACATGGTCACAAAGCATGTCCTCAAAATTTTTGAATTTTAGCAGGAAGCTTTATTATTGCGGCCATCGACGTTTTCTGCCTCCAGACCACCCCTATAGGTTAGACACGGTTCACTTTGATGGTCATCAGGAGCTTCTTGGGCCTCCATCCCCATTGTCCGGAGAGGACGTGACTGCTAAATGGGATGGTTACAATAACGTGACCTTCGGGATGGATCCGACGAAACAGGTCAAACCACAATATTGGAACAAGTTAAGCATTTTCTTCGAGCTTCCGTACTGGTCTACAAATTCAGTGTGTCATTGTCTGGACGTCATGCATATAGAGAAAGGAGTATCAGAGCACATACTTAACTTGCTTCTGTGTAACGACGGGAAATCGAAAGATAACATGAATGCCCGGATGGATCTACAAGAGTGGGGAATAAGAAGTGAACTGCACCCTAAACCGGTAGCGGGTAAACCGGGCAAGTTTGTACTTCCCAATGCCGCTTATCATATGTCACAACCGGAGAATAAAAGATTTCTGCAGGTGTTGCATGATTTGAAAGTCCCCACAGGTTTCTCAGGATCATTCAGCAAGAAAATAAAAATTGTGAAGGCAAGATCGATGGGCTGAAAAGTCATGATCACCATGTTATCGTGGAGCACCTTCTTCCATTAGCCCTCAGGACTTCTCTCCCCGACTCGGTTGGTCTAGTAATCAACGACCTATGTTGTTTTTTCAGGGAGTTGTGTGCTAAAACACTGGAGGTTGCGACGCTGGATAAACTAGAAAATTCTATTGCGTTGATACTTTGCAAGTTTGAGCGTATTTTCCCACCGTCATTCTTCGATATCATAATACACTTGACGGTTCATCTTGCAACTGAGGCGAAGTTAGCCGGACCGGTACAATATCGATGGATGTATCCCGTCGAGAGGTACGTGTAATTTTTCGTTTCGCGCAATTTATAAATTTATTGTTGTCCTGTATGCCCGTGTTTATTTTCGCGCAATTTATAAAGAAGGCTTAAAGTGCTCCGACCGTCTGTTTCGAAGGACGGGTTGTCTTCGACCGATCATGAAGTTACGTGGGTTAGAAATGACATCGACGATGAAATCCAAGTAGATATGTATGATGCGCCCACGAAACGAAAAAGGTTATCAGTAATGTTATATTATTACTTCACATTTTACGCTCTAGATCATATATAGTCAATACTTTTAATGATTGTCTAATGCGTCCACGAACCGTTTATCTAGATTTGATGACGATGTCGGGAGCAGCGAGGGGCGGCAGGAGCTCCAGCCGCGGCAGAGGCAGAGGCAGAGCGGTTCTGCCGCCCGGAGAGCTCCGTAGGGAGCTTCAGAGGGCCGGTCTTGCACCCAGATCGAAGACCCCTTCGGATGCCTCCTTCCGTGTTGATTTGGCCACACCCCCAGGTATACTGCACGCATATCCATTTTGAATGTAATATTACAGATATTCATGCATGTTTATGTCAAAATTACTTATATTGTCAATGTTTGATTGTCTAGTTTTTGGTGATGCGTCCACATCTGGGACAGAAGCCACCCCCGCTCCTCCAGGTATGTTTATATATCATATAGTGTATGTATATTGATTTAGAATGCTATATCATAAATACACACATTCCTTTTGGTCTTACTTAGCAATTTTTATTATTGTCTAGCTGTAGGTGGTGACACCACCGCACCTGCGGGTATGTTTATATATCCTATAGTGCATGCATATTGATTTAGAACGTTATATTATTGATCTACACATTCTTTTTGCAATTACTTATATAATCTATTTTTAATTGTCTAATTATAGGTGGTGCGTCCACACCTTCCACAGGGGCCACTCCTGCCGCTTCCATACCCTCCGCGTCGTCTGCAGGTTAGTATGAATAAATTTAAAATATTTATTCATTTTACATATGCTCTATAGAATAAATATGAACTTCATGGAAATTTAGCGTCAATGTTTATTTTATAGTTGGAGGGGATGCGTCCGGGTCCGGGACCCCGGTTGTTCCTCACCGGAGGAACTATCGTCCCGCTCGTGCTGCTGCTCGGGCCCAGGCTCGTGCGCTAGTCACCGGAGGTATATATCACACTTGAATTTTTGTTTAACCTTGATTTCTTAATACAACTTTGTCTTATTATTGATTGTCTTGATATTTCGTGCAGACGCAGGGCCTCTCCATCCCCAGAGGGGGACTCGAGGCCCGAATGAGTCCCATAGGCTGAGGCCTGATAGAGCTAGGGGGGAGGCAGCATTCCCCCTATTTTTTACCCTTGACTATCGCTATACCGGTCCTCATGCCGAGAGGTTCGGCCGGTATTTGGGGGATGAGAGCCGGATCGTGAAGAACTATCCACTTCACGTTGAGTGGGGCGAGCAGCACCAGCGCTCATTCGCCCTCTTCTTTGATCAGGCTCGGGTATGTATTAATATATATTTTCATTTGATCTATCCAATATATTTATTATTAGCACTTTCAATCTAATAACAATGTTTTTTTTTGTATTTTCAGTTGGATTACGATTTTCAGCCTGTAGCCGACCCTGATCATCCGGGGAGGGTGCTCGACCTTCATGCTCTGTACAATGGCCTGTTGAAGAACATGCAGGCCAAGGTCCGATACAACAGGAATGAGCTGAAGGCCGACTGCTACTCCCTATGGATGGCGACCCCGAGGCAGAGAGAGCGGCCCTCCTATCTACTCCGGCGTTTGCGAGAGTCGACGTAGAGACATGGCCTCAATTGTGCGCTTATTTCGACTCCGAACGCAAACAGGTATGTATTTTAAATTTAATTCATTATTTATGATATAATTTATTTCTTTGTGTTTCTTAATTAGAAAACTAAATGTTAATGCGTTGTGCAGAAACAGGCCGCTCAGAATACGGAGAACAGGAAGTCAGCGAAGAGAGGTCGCCCCACTTACACAGGTGGCTCGAGGAACATTACTCGAGCCATGGAGTTATCAGTAAATTAAGAGTTATTCTCTAATATTCTGCAATATTAAGAGTTATTCTCTAATATTTCTAATATTAAGAGTTACTTTCTAATATTGCAGACATCTCGGAACGTGGCGTCAGGTGGTACACCGAGCGTACTGTCCGCATATCTTGCCGTCCACGGCATCTCGACAGATCCCGCCACGGGCGAGCTTCGATATCCCGACGCCGCTACCCAGGAGTACTGCGTAAGTGTTAATATTTTTTCTACCCAAATTTAAAATTTTAGTTTTGGAAGGTTCAAGTTTAAATTTTATACTTATACTTTACTGCTTAATGTGGGTATAGGAGCGGGTGGTTGAGCAGGCCCAGGCCTCGGGGATCGATTTTACCGGACAGAACAATCCGATGCTGCTGACCCCAGTTCTGGACGCCGCACACGGAGGGCACCACGGAGGTTGGGGGAGAGGCCGGGGATTGGGCCCTAGCAGGGCCCATATAAGGTTGGACTCCACCCCGGCGGTTACTTCCTCCGTCTCCAGTGACCGGCATGTCCATCAGGAACTGGATAGCTTGAGGGCCACCGTTCAGGAGTTGAAGGAGATGCTGGTATGTATACTACTTTATAGTAAAGTATCATTTCATATTATATACATATCAACATATCCATAATTAGTACGTAGCTTGAGCTTATTTGGTTTTAGACTTAAGTTTGATTAATCATACATACATATGTAATTAAAATAAACAACGTTTTTCCAAACTAGATATCCAAACAGGGTTTCGAAATAACTTAATAATGATACGAATTCGAATAATACACAGTTCTTACACGCTTCTTACACACGTTATGTCCAGACGCGACAGGGTAGATCGGCCGAGCCTCCACATGCATCTCCTTCGGCTGCGGCTCCGCAAGCCACTACATCGGCTGCGGTTCCGCAGACAGCTCCTGTAGCTCCACCGCCCACTCAAACTCCCGCAGCCGCGAATCCGCAAGCGACTACCTCGACGGCGGCTGCGCAGACCACATCGCCAGCTCCACATGCCGCTCAGACTCCCGCTCGCGACGCCTTGCAGAGTTTATTGACCGAGGAGCAGGCGCGCGTTATTCTAACGTTATTCAGAGGTGGAGCTGGACCGAACTAGGGTAGCTTTTTGGTTCTTATTTTTTGAAACATGTATTTATTTATATCACACATTGTACTACATTTTGAAACGATATTGATATTGGTTTGTATTTATACTATATTCAGTTTTTGGGTTTCTTTTGTATATTATATATATGCGTGAGATGTGATTATGAATACTGCAATATATGATTTGATTGATATATATAGTATTGTGCACGGGGCGGGAAAAAATCTAGCAGCCCATTTTTTAAAAAAAAATACAGACAATATGTACCTACGGATTAAGCCGTAGGTATATATGTTGCCCCTACGGAGTTATCCGTAGGGGCAAAATATCAGGTTTCCTGATATTTTCCCCCCTGATCTTAGTGCAGGGTGTTGGGATTGCCCCTACGGATATGTCCGTAGGGGCCACTGTCTCTCCCCTACGGGGTTATCCGTAGGGGCAAAATATCAGATTTCCTGATAGTTTGCCCCTACGGCATAGTACCTACGGATATATCCGTAGGGGGTAGAACAAGGACCTACGGTTCTATCCGTAGGTACATATAATATATTCAAAAAAACCATAAAAAATATATGATTTGATTGCCCTACGGAGTAATCCGTAGGGGCAACAAGACCTACAGACATATCCGTAGGGGCAATAATTTGCCCGTAGGAGCAAGTTCAGGGCCTCAACTTGCACCTGCGGCCTTTGCACCTACGGGGTATTTTTTCGTCCCTACGCATATATCCGTAGGGGCAGTGGGTTGCCCCTACGGATAAATCCGTAGGGGCAACCCTTATTTGTAGTAGTGGCAATGGATTACTCCCATATATATATGCTTCTATCGGTAGGATTTGCAAACAAATTCTACCAACTTTTTAACCATTTAATTTACTTTGGAATGTATGTAAACGGTTATGAAGAAAATTTCTCATTTATTCAAACATTACTATAATTGTTTGCACACATCTGAACATGGATCCACAGGTTAGAAAGTTGGTAGGATTTGTTTCTAAATCCTACCGATAGTATCTTAATCGATATATATATATATATATAGGGAAGCGATCCATTGAGGCAGTGCTTATTTGGTGATCCATTGAGGCGGTGCTTATTTTGTGAAATGATGCCAACTCCTCAAATTCCCAAACCGTCGTGTTTTTCTCTGATCCGACCGGTTATCATGATCTACATGTCATGGATAGCTTAGGTATTAAAATTTACGAGATTTGGAAATCTTTAGCATATCCATCAAGTGATCATATTTTTCAAGTAATGTAAAGCCGTTAATTTTTTATCCACCTAATCGATATGCCAGAGGTCTTCAAATCTCATGATTTTTGATACAAATCTATCCATGACATATGGATCACAATAACCGGTTGAATCGGTGAAAAAACGACAGTTTGGAAGTTTGAGGAGTTGGTCTCATTTTACAAAATAAGCATCGGCCTCAATGGATCGCCTCATATATATATATATATATATATATATATATATATATATATATATTGTCACTTAGGAAGGCTCACTTACGAAGGCTTCTTGTAAATTGTCATTATCCTAGAATCCCTGCTGCATATAAGTACGGAAGGACACATGTTTCTTCGAGACTATAGTACAACATTTTCTAAGTTGCAAGGACTAATCTTTGTTTCCATGTAATGCCGAAAAAATTATGGAATAATTGTTTCCAAACTTGAAAAGAGAAAGTAGCACATGTTTTAGTGTTATGCAATGCCATAACCATGCATTTCTTAAAATCTCACAACGGATTTATTACATCCTTTTTATAATTCAAATCTATATGGATTTCTACAAGCATGTAGAAGATAATATAGTAGGGACTTGAGATAGAAAATTTGAGGCAACCTGTTAAACATACTTGCGCTTTTTTTTCCGATTTGATTGAGGTGGAATAAACTTGATAATGTTTTTTTCCCTTTTACACCACTGATTTTAGTAACAAGAAATATGCAAAACATTTATGTTTTACATATGAACTCAATACTTATATAAATAAAAGCTTTGCTTAATTGAATCCGACACAAAAAATCTAAGCAAGCATCAAATCATTTGTATTTTTACTTTTCGATTTGCGAAAATATAACTTTATGTTATTACGTATGTATTTAACCAATATAAATATATACATATATCCGAACGAGTCATATCCTAAGTTTTTGGAAAATTACGAATCCACGAATCCAACTCATGCCGTGTCACGTATTATATCCGAATCTGTGTTGCTTAGATGTTGGTTGCATGAAATGATCTTGTAACATCCTTGTCACAATTCTCATGACCTTATCAACTCTTCTATCATTTAGTAATGCGGCTCTTGATTTGGTCAGCTTTACTTCTTTTTTTCTCTTCTTATCGATTTATTTTAGTTGAGTGACTTTAGCTTAGAAGAAGTACCGTCCTCTTATTTTTTTTGAAGACTAGGAATCCCGTATTATATCCGATTTTAGTACCGTCCTCTCTTTAATTAGCTTAGAAGAAGTACCCCCAAATGATTTTGTGATTAGAGCATGCTTGCAACACCAAAATGTATTCGGCTCAGCATTACATTGTTTCCTAGTGAAAATTGTTACGGTCAAGAAGTCACATGTTACGACTGTCCTGGGGTGATTGCAGAGTCCGCCAAGCTTCCTCCAAATTCAAAGAAGTCAAGACAACATCTCATCACTAATATTTTACATATCATTATTCGACGGGATTACATCGCAGGACCAGGTTATTCTTTATGCCCTTCACAGTTGGCTCAAATACTACACCACATGAACATTTATAGGTTCGACATCGATCTTTACTTCATACACACACACACATATACTAGCATTGTCTTATAATATTCATGTATACATTCTCCTGCCACCGGATCCAGATTCCCTTTGGCAGTCGAAGTAGACCGCAGCAACTGGAGACCCGAGATTGTAATTTTCCTTGAACTCTCTGGAGTTGAAGTTCTGGCGCAAATTGGGAGCATATACAGTCCGGCGGCCAAGCTGCTGGAACAGGATAAAGACGAAACGGTGAATTCCTGCTGTTGGCCTTGGACTTTCATAACACATTATCTCTTGCCCTGATACCAAATACATATTCATATATAGGCATGTATATGTGCTTGTTGCTGAATGAATAGATGAGTTGCATGTTAATTATACTCACCAAAACTTGCTCCTGTACCTCCCGGAATGTCTGTGATCAACCTGATACATGGTGTATTGAGCTTAAAAATAGAGCCTTCATTTACTCAAACGTAAAGAAAAAGCATGACTTGGTTTTTGCCTAATGTAAGGCCTCTGTAGCTTGTTGTAAATTACATACCTCTTCATTATCATTTCATATTGCACGTGTTCGTGTCTATCGTGTTAATTCGTTTGGGGTTTATGTAACAACTGACAAGAACTGAAAGAACTGTGAGCATAATCTTACCAGTGCAAATATTCCCTTAGATGTGGATTGCTTGGACTTGGCGCATCAGGGTCCACCATCACCTGCAGCATGTTTAAACTCTTTTTAGAAGGAATAGAGATTTCTATACCTTGTATGTAGCCTGTAAAAGTGAAGCTTACATTATCGAACAACATTAAGCATTAGATTGAAACTGAAATATTGTAATATACCAATATGATAGTTCTTGGTAGGTGCAAGCATGCAGTAAACTAAATATCTACAATGTTTGTGATACGCCGATATATGATTCAGATCAATTCAATTCAGGAAACAACAATCCATGGCGTCAAAGATAATGTGGCAGTGATAGTTCACTTCAGGAAACATCAAAGGGTCCCTTCCACATTGCTTGTTTCGTAGTGGTATTATTGTAGTTCAAATGCAGCAGCCTGCGGATGTAATTGTTGGTAGTGTAGTTTTGGCCGCACAGCTTGTTTTTGCATTACAAAACCTTGTAAATTAAATATTTGATTCTATCCTAACATTTCTTTTCCTTCTAAGGGTGCGCCTGTGCCGGATCCACCTCCTTCCATTAATAAATAAGGTCGGTCTTTTCTTCCTTTATGCTGATTGTATGTTTTGAACATGTGACTCTTTACTATGATTATCATGACCCCTACCTCCTCTCTTCACCCTATCTTATTCTGACCTAACATTAAATTCATAAAAGTTTTATAGCATTCATGCATATTCTCTTGCAAACCAACTTGCATGCCTTTTTGGTCTCATGCTGTGCTTTAAATATGCCCCATCTCCCCCTTACATGCAAAGCCTATACTTTCAACAAAACAAGCAACGACAAAACCATGCACATTCATGGCAAAAGAAGTTGCATGCACCAAGTTCTCCATGCTGAGAAACAAACAACCCCAGATTAAACCTGTAGTATCAAACATAAGTGACCAAAGGTCTTTATATTCTTACAAGGGTGTAGAAGGTTCTAAAGTCATTGCCTCCAATCTCGACCGTAGGAGGGTGAGCAACCTGTGATGGTTTAAATTCACGGCCATTAGCGACCTCCCTTGAGGAGTAGATTACCCTTAGAGGAATGCTTCTTGTAAATGGGTCCAACACGTCACCAACTACCCTACCAACAATCAAAGGGTCGGTTTGTCTATCCATGAAAACGCAATTGCACTTTACGATTCAAAGTGAAGAATTAAATTGAATCTCAAATGTGTGTTTACTTGGATGTTGTATATGGTTTGGATTGTGCAGAGTGAGTTCAGTAATGTCTATATATACTCATACGGTCTGTGAGTTTGCTCAGCTGATATCTCTATCAGAATCCACTTTATTTTCCCATTTTTTGTTGTCATATGTTTATGGTTTTCTGTCACTACTTTTAATCAAAGTGGGTGTCACTGTTTTCTGCCTTTCTCATTGTCGAGTGTAGCCTTGTTATCATACCGCTTATGGCGAATTATGTTGCAAAGATGTACATCAATCAATGTTTCCGTATGAGGTTTAGTCCTGTCATGTAACACAAATTCTTTTGCCTACACTTATGTTTTCATTCAAATACCACATCGGATTGTGACAATTGATATAATCTCATGATTAGTTAGGCCGGTCTATACTTGGACTTGATGCTAACAAAAGAAGGCCTCAGGTCCGTGGTGGCTCCGAAGAAGTAAAAGGGTATCGTTTAAAACTTAAAGTTGATAGCTTAGTCTTCGTGCATTTACTATAAATGGAAATGTAAACGCTCCCCTATCACTAAAGAATAATTTACTTCAGTTTGAGCCTCTCTTTACATTAAAGATATTGTGGAGAGGACCCTCACTACTATAAATAAGGGTTGTCCCTACGGATTTATCGGTAGGGGCAACCCACTGCCCCTACGGAGATCTACGTAGGGGCGAAAAAAGACCCCGTAGGTGCAAAGACCGCAGGTGTAATTTGAAGCCCTGAACTTGCCCCTACGGGAAAAATCTTGCCCTTACGGAGTTCGGTATAGGTCCTGTTTCACCTCCGGAGTAGGCCGTAGGGTAAAAAAAAGTTATATTATTTACGGTTTTTTAAAATATATTAACTGTACCTACGGAGATAGCCGTAGGGCCACGTACTATCCCCTACGGATAGCTACTTAGGTACTTCTCCGTAGGGGCAAAATATCAGAAATCCTGATTTTTAGCCCCTACGGATAACTCCGTAGGGGCTAAGCAATGAGCCTTACGGACATATCCGTAGGGGCACTCCCAACCCTCCCGGTACTGAGATCAGGAAGGAAATATCAGTTACTGCTGATATTGTGCTCCTACGGTTTAAGCCGTAGGGGCAACATGTGTACCTACGGATTAATCCGTAGGTACACAATATCTTTTTTTTAAAAAAAAAAAGGGCTGCCTTATTTTTTCTCGCCCTGTGCACAATAATATATATATATATATATATATATATATATATATATCAATAAAATATAAAATTAATCATCACAAAACATATATCGCAGTATTCATAATCACATCTCACGCATATAATATACAAAAGAAACCCAAATACTGAATATGATATAAATATAAACCAATATCAATATCAATATCAATATCAATATCGTTTTAAAATGTAGTACAATATGTATGATATAAATAAATACATGTTTCAAAAAATAAGAACCAAAAAGCTACCCTAGCTCGGTCCAGCTCCACCTCTGAATAACGTGCGCCTGCTCCTCGGTCAATAAACCTTGCAATTCGGCACGAGCGAGAGTCTGAGCGTCCTGTGGAGCTGGCGATGTGGTCTGCGCAGCCGCCGTTGAGGTAGTCGCTTGCGGAGCTGCGGCTGCGGTAGTCTGAGCGGGCGGTGGAGCTATAGGAGCTGTCTGCGGAACCGTAGCCGATGTAGTAGCTTGCGGAGCCGCAGCCGAAGGAGATGCATGTGGAGGCTCGGTCGATGTACCCTGTCGCGTCTGGACCTAACGTGTGTAAGAAGCGTGTAAGAACTGTGTATTATTCGAATTCGTATCATTATTAAGTTATTTCGAAACCCCATTTGGATATCTAGTTTGAAAAACCGTTGTTTATTTTAATTACATATGTATGTATGATTAATCAAACTTAAGTCTAAAACCAAATAAGCTCAAGCTACGTACTAATTATAGATATGTTGATATCTATAATATGACATGATATTTTACTATAAAGTAGTATACATACCAGCATCTCCTTCAACTCTTGAACGGTGGCCCTCAAGCTCTCCAGTTCCTGATGGACACGTCGGTCACTGGAGACGGAGGAAGTAACCGCCGGGGTGGAGTCCAACCTCATATGGGCCCTGCTAGGGCCCAGTCCCCGTCCTCTCTCCCAACCTCCATGGTGCCCTCCGTGTGCGGCGTCCAGAACTGGGGTCAGCAGCCTCGGATCGCTCTGTCCGGTAAAATCGATCCCCGAGACCTCGGCCTGCTCAACCGCCCGCTCCTACACCCATATTAAGCAGTAAAGTATAAGTATAAAATTTAAACTTGAACCTTCCAAAACTAAAATTTCAAATTTGGGTAGAATAAATATTAACACTTACGCAATACTCCTGGGTAGTGACGTCGGGATATCGAAGCTCGCCCGTGGCGGGATCTGTCGAGGTGCCGTGGACGGCAAGATATGCGGACAACACACTCGGTGTACCACCTGACGCCACGGTCCGAGCTGTCTGCAATATTAGAAAATAACTCTTAATATTAGAAATATTAGAAAATAACTCTTAATATTGCAGAATATCACAAAGGTCGGTCTATTGTAATTTACCGATAACTCCATGGCTCGAGTAATATTCCTCGAGCCACCTGTGTAAGTAGGGCGACCCCTCTTCGCCGACTTCCTGTTCTCTGTATTCTGAGCGGCTTGTTTCTGCACAACGCATTAACATTTAGTTTTCTAATTAAGCAACACAAAAAATAAATTATATCCTAAATAATGAATTACATTTAAAATACATACATGTTTGCGCTGGGAGTCGAAATATTCGCACAATAGAGACCATGTCTCTACGTCGACTCTCGCAAACACCGGAGTAGATAGGAGGGCCGCTCTCTCTGCCTCGGGGGTCGCCATCCACAGGGAGTAGCAGTCGGCCTTCAGCTCATTCCTGTTGTATCGGACCTTGGCCTGCATGTTCTTCATCGGGCCATTGTACAGAGCATGAAGGTCGAGCACCCTCCCCGGATGATCAGGGTCGGCTACATGCTGAAAATCGTAATCCAACTGAAAATAAAAAAAAAACATTGTTATTAGATTGCAAGTGTTAATAATAAATATGATAAGCGGATAGATCAACTGAAAATATATATTAATACGTACCCGGGCCTGATCAAAGAAGAGTGCGAATGAGCACTGGTGCGGCTCGCCCCACTCAACGTGAAGTGGATAGTTCTTCACGAGCCGGCTCTCGTCCCCCATATACCGGCCGAACCTCTCGGCATGAGGACCGGTATAGCGATAGTCAAGGGTAAAAAAAGGGGGGAATGCTTCCTCCCCCTAGCTCTGTCAGGCCTCAGCCTATGAGACTGATTCGGGCCTCGAGTCCCCCTCTGGGGATGGGGAGGCCCTGCGTCTGCACGAAATATCAAGACAATCAATATTAAGACAAAGTTGTATTAAGAAATCAAGGTTAAACGAAAATTCAAGTGTGATATATACCTTCGGTGACTATCGCACGAGCCTGGGCCCGGGCAGCAGCACGAGCGAGATGATAGTTCCTCCGGTGAGGAACAACCGGGGTCCCGGATGCGGACGCATCCCCTCCAACTAGAAAATAAATATCGACGCTAAATCTCCATGAAGTTCATATTTATTCTATAGAGCATATGTAAAATGAATAAATATTTTAAATTTATTCATACTAACCTGCAGACGATGCGGAGGGTATGGAAGCGGCAGAAATGGCCCCTGCGGAAGATGTGGACGCACCACCTATAATTAGACAATTAAAAACAGATTATATAAATAATTGCAAAAAGAATGTGTAGATCAATAATATAACGTTCTAAATCAATATGCATGCACTATAGGATATATAAACATACCCGCAGGTGCGGTGGTGTCACCACCTACAGCTAGACAATAATAAAAATTGCTAAGTAAGAGCAAAAGGAATGTGTGTATTTATGATATAGCATTCTAAATCAATATACATGCACTATATGATATATAAACATACCCGCAGGTGCGGTGGTGTCACCACCTACAGCTAGACAATAATAAAAATTGTTAAGTAAGAGCAAAAGGAATGTGTGTATTTATGATATAGCATTCTAAATCAATATACATGCACTCAATGTTCTCGTCCAGATAGCGGGAACAAAATGTGGTTGCTTCATCAAGAAGATAACCTTGCATGATAGAACCCTATGGTCGATTTTTATTGCGTATATACTTCTTAAGAGTGTAAAGGTACCTACTGAAAATATGTTGAATAAATAAATACGGGCATACAGGACAACAATAAATTTATAAATTGCGCGAAACGAAAAATTACACGTACCTCTCGATGGGATACATCCATCGATATTGTACCGGTCCTGCTAACTTCGCCTCAGTTGCAAGATAAACCGTCAAGTGTATTATGATATCGAAGAATAACGGTGGGAAAATACGCTCAAACTTGCAAAGTATCAACGCAATAAAATTTTCTAATTTATCCAGCGTCGCAACCTCCAGTGTTTTAGCACACAACTTCCTGAAAAAACAACATAGGTCGTTGATTACTAGACCAACCGAGTTGGACGAACCATGAGAGGGTGGAATACTTCGCATTCTCATAAATTGGTTTCCTAGCATCATTCATGAAATTTTCATATTTATCCGCACGCGGTCCTTGACCGGAAGGAATGTCATCTTCGGTACGAATAGATTCACCTAGGGCAGCCTCTACCATATCCTCCATTTCTTCTGATGGAAATAAATCACCGTCTCCTGCCGCATTACCGAATTCTTCTTCTTCTCCTGCCGCATTATCGTGTTCTCCTTCTTCTTCTGCCGCAGTACTGCATTCTTCTCCTTCCCCGTGATATTTCCAAGTTGCATAAAGTCTAGTAAACCCATGTTTTACAATATGAAGATCTACCAATTCTACCTTCTGCCAGTACTTATTGCCACATCTATCGCACAGACAGAGAATCTTTTCTATTATGATCTTATTTTGTGCGCGTGCAAATTCAAGGAAAGCAGCAACTCCTGCGACAAACTTAGGTTGCATACGTTGTTTCCAATCCACATACATCCTGTCCTTAACTCTGACGTACTCATGGGCCATGTTAGACTGTATAACATATAAATTGTAGGTTATGCTGACTATATTGAGAAATATAAGAACGGGATAGTTACTGACAAAGGAGAAAATCCGTGTATATGCTTTGTGTGTGCGTTTGTCGTTGAAAAGAATAAATTATCGCACGTATGTTAACCGATAGACGGGGACTAAGTGGTGCTTTTAGTTTCATATATGAGTATCGATGAGAATATGAAGGTTTCATATTATCATATATTGGTTTTAACCTGAACATCTCGAATCGCTCTCTAATTATGCGTTTGTTGTGTATTCTTGCTGCATGTGTGTGTTCCGGCTGTCGGGGGTAGGCTTCTATCCCATTAAGAATGTATAGAGCGAACACCCATCACTTGTGCTTTCAACCGTTTCGATTAAATTTCGGCAGCACCTACCCGCTGTTCTCCGAATACACTGTAATAGAATAGATAATCATTTCAAAGCTGTGAAGGAGTTAGGAAAGGTATATGATGAGCAGTTACAAGGACGTTGAAATGAACATCTAATCTATCTTTGTACACGGAGAACCAGCGGAAAGGTACAGACGAAATATCTCGAAACGGATGAAAACACAAGTGAATGAAGGCGTTTGCTTTATACATTCTTAACTTGTCCACACGGGACAAATCTATGGGTTACCATACGATTGAATTTTCTCGTCGCGTAGACTATACGACGGTTGTTAGTATCGAGCTATACTGTCCGATATTTAACAACCTTCGTATAGTTCTAGGTTACGACGAGCATCGCACGTATGTTAACCGATAGACGGGGACTAAGTGGCGCTTTTACTTTCATATATGAGTATCGATGAGAATATGAAGGTTTCATATTATCATATAGTGGTTTTAACCCGAACATCTCGAATCGCTCTCTAATTATGCGTTTGTTGTGTATTCTTGTTGTATGTGTGTGTTCCGGCTGTCGGGGGTAGGCTTCTATGCCATTAAGAATGTATAGAGCGAACACCCATCACTTGTGCTTTCAACCGTTTCGAGTAAATTTCGGCAGCACCTCCCTGCTGTTCTCCGAGTACACTGTAATAGAATAGATAATCATTTCAAAACTGTGAAACAACGTTGAAATGAACATCTAATCTATCTTTGTACACGGAGAACCAGTGGAAAGGTACCGACGAAATATCTCGAAAGTGATGAAAACACAAGTGAATGAAGGCGTTTGCTTTATACATTCTTAACTTGTCCACACGGGACAAATCTATGGGTTACCATACGATTGAATTTTCTCGTCGCGTAGACTATACGACGGTTGTTAGTATCGAGCTATACCGTCCGATATTTAACAACCTTCGTATAGTTCTATGTCACGACGAGCATCGCACGTATGTTAACAGATAGACGGAGACTAAGTGACGCTTTTAGTTTCATATATGAGTATCGATGGGAATAAAAAGGATTCATATTATCATCGAGTATCATATATTGGTTTTTACCTGAACATTTCGAATCGCTCTTTAATTATGCGTTTGTTGTCCATTCGTGTTGTATGTGTAACATGATTTTAAACCATTGAGATCAAGATTAATAGAACTGATCATCCTACATTGCAATAGCATTCATCAACCAAAAACTATTATTGCAATGACATTCATCTATAACAATCAATAATAAAAACTACAAATGTAGGATACTGATATCATAAAGCGTTATACGCAACATATGAATTCACATGACTGAAACATGCATCAAAAAAACATGTTCATCCAAAAGAAAGGCCACTGTCAACAAATATAGACAAATACGTTATAAAAACAGTAACTAATTAACAAGTTGATTAGCATCTGGATCAAGAAAATGATAGGAAAAACAATTGACTATGATCTATAATGACAAGTCTATTACCATGACTCTTGACTAACAAAGGTGGCTTTTCGTCCTCGGTAGCTTGATAATTGAGATTTCATGGCGAATAAAAATATGCATATGCCGTTTGACCGGGAACTTCAATAGGAAACTCAATAAGGTCGGGTGTACTGAAGTACGCTTTGTATTTCGCTATATCTGGTGATGAAGCCCAAGCCCTAGCTAGCCCAGCCCCACCCCAACCGAACCCTATCGAAGGTAAAGAACGTCCTTACACTTTCATATTTCTATTAATGATGCAAGTCTCCACCAAGTCAAATTCTTGCAATATCATTCTTTTTAGAGTATGTCTAATTTAATAGATAGAATTTTCAAAGTTGGGCAACCAAGAAAAAGTAACAAGGGATTTTACATACATGCCAAAGCTTTGATTATTTATTTATTTATTTTCCATTTCATATTAGTACTTTTATATGTTTGATGATGGCAAGAAATACAAATTATATTAGAACATTGTACATACCTAATTTCCACTTGAAATCGGTTTTTTCTTTTATCAATACTCGTTGACATATAGTAACAAACAATGTTTGATTAGAAGGACCCAAGATTTTCTCGATCAACAATAATTTTAGTAATCAAACTAGGCTAAAATTGCTGGAAATTCCTCTCAGGTTTGCCAAATTCAGCAAACCCCAACCCCAACCTAACCCTAACCCCAGACCCAGCCCCAGCCCAGCCCCACCCCAACCCCAACCTAACCCTAGCCCCAGCCCCAGCCCAAGCCCCAGCCCAGCCCCAACCTAACCCTAACCCCAGCCCCAGCTAAACCCCAACCCCAACCCTAAGCCAAACCCTAACCCCAGACCCAGCCCCAGCCCAGCCCTACCCTAACCCCAACCTAACCCTAGCCCCAGCCCCAGCCAAGCCTCGCCCCAACCTAACCCTAACCCCAGCCCCAGCTAAACCCCAACCCCAACCCTAAGGCAAACCTTAACCCCAGCCCCAGCCGCAGCCGCAGCCTAACCCCAACCCTAACCCCGACCGCAACCCCAACCCCGACCGCAACCCCTACCGAACCCCAACTCTAACCGCAACCCTAGCCCCAGCCATGAACCTTAGCCCTAAATAATCAAAAATTTCTTTAATTTAGTTGAAGATTTACTAACCTGAACGGGGGTGGCGACGACGAGAACGGCGGTGGCGATGACGAGAACGGCGGCGACGACGAGAACGGCGGTGGCGACGACGAGAACGGTGGTGGCGATGACGAGAACGGCGGCGACGACGAGAACGGCGGTGGCGACGACGAGAACGGCGGGAATGATTTGGGGATTTTGTTTCGCGCGCGATCGAGAGAGGGAGAAAGAGATAACGGGCGTAGGCGATCGATCTGTGCCCTTTATTAAATCGCTATTTAGTTGCCCCTACAGATTTGTCCGTAGGTCCTTGGTTTGCGGCTCCGTAGGGGCAAACACCAAATTAAGAATTAATATTTTTATTCTTGAACGTCTTGGCCCGTAGGGGCAACCTTATAGCCCTACGGATTAATCCGTAGGGCCAACATAAATCTGCCCCTACGGATTTCAATATCCGCAGGGGCAACCCCCTATTTTAGTAGTGCCTTTAATGTGTAGCCTTGCAATGGTGATTCTGTTGGATATAACGCTCTCAAGGAAGTTATTGTAATTACAGGTAGACGATTGTGATAATTGAGGGAGAACATGTACATATAGAATAATCTTACTCGCAATGATAGTGTGCTATCTGATTTGTCTTTATTATTGATGTGTATACGTTTTACTTATTATTATGTGTCGCTAATATATAATGATGAAGCATGCAGGATTCTTGCTTAACTAACAAGATTTTGATGACGATCATATACATGAGAGCTAGGTAGTCCATAAGCACATCCTTAAATGTCCCTAGTTGAGAGAGTGTCGAGACTGGACATCGATATTCTGGAATAGATTAGTGTATACGTTTCTAGACCCCGAGGAGGGGCGGTGGCCGGTCTCACAAGCTATTGGTGTTGTGTCACTTAAGACAGTATACATGTGCTCACTAGAGGTGAGTACACTGGATGGACTTGTCGAGAACTTCTAAATGGTATTATACCAATCGTCCGATAACAGTTCTTTAGTGGCAGGAGTATAGCTTACTCCTTTGACCTAAGATCGTCATTTGTCTCTTGTGAGTTCCCACTGTATTTAGATTACTACCCTACCATGGCTCAAAGAAGTCGTGCAAACATGTTTTAGTTGGGTACTGTCCTGAGTCACATGGAGGCAGTGAGTGATTGTCAGGAATTCATCTCTCCTGGTATTAGGAGTCGATGTCACGCTGTGTTCGGTTGGTCATCATCCTAAATCCGTGGCCACGGTGGATGAGATTTACTGATAGGAGTTCAGTAGTTACTCGGTTAGTGATGAGCTTGACTCCAGCATGACTTATCGGGTTATTAGGGTTCTGATGTTATCTACCTCATAAACCCGGTATGCAATACTCTTAGACGAATAGACCGGACTGTTCGGAGATTGTCACATTCAGGCTCAGTAGAGTACGGACGTACTTGATTGTCGACCTTCCTTTCGGTAGATACCTGGGTAGCTGTTACATACAGTTAGTGCCGCTAACGTGCTTGTGGTTTTGGTTTTGTCCAGTAAATCACTGCCAGCGTATTGTCGAGTTTTTAGAGTTCTACACGGAGGGTTTTCCCCGGTTCAGGCGATATGATGAGAGTCTGTGTATTGATATGTGTATGGGTCCGATTAAAAATATGTACTGGTTACACGGATTTTAATCAGACGATTGATAATACTACCCGACATAGAATTAAACCGGATTATTAAATCAAGTTTTGATTTAATAATATATATATATATATATTCTAGTATTATTATTCACTATTCATTTTCTCTCTCTTGGATATTCGTATTTTATATGGATATGCGTATATGTATTTCGATACATATACCGAGTTGTATTCCGTATTTATATGAAATTCTTCTAGAATGATTCTATTTATCTGAACCTACGTAGAAAACCTTCAAGAGATTTACAATCTCTCGCTTTTGACCACTCGGTCACTCTCCCCCTCCCCGGGCCCACCACTATGCCGTTTCGTTCGGGACCACTCCTTTATCGTTCTTGGTCGCCATGACTTCAAAGTGTCCATATAATCTAATTCAACCACTCTCTTTCTATTGACTTAGTGGCATTGATTACTTGCTCCCTTCCCCAACTCTACGGACACCCCTTTGGAGTACGGGAGTGTCCTCGGATGGGAAGGAATCGCGGCCTGAGAAAAACCTCAAGCCCGTATAGTGGTTTCTTTCAGTAAGTTGTATAGGTGGGTTAGCAGAAGGAACTCATAAGGCTCATCGGACAGGGGAGATGTTTTACTACTTCCGGACACAAAACCGTCACTTCAGCTCCCATCAGAGACGACTCTTCTCTCTTTAGGTAGTTGAAAACCTAGTTCATTCAACGAGATCATTCCACTCGTGGTTTGTCCAGGAGGAACCACTCGCTCCATTCAATTGCTCTCAGTTGGTTTGTGTCAACCCAAAAGGACTCGAACAAGGTAATAATACTCAGAGCAGTTTTGATAGTCTTTCTCTTTAGTCCCAACTTCCCTTGGTGCCGTTCCACTGGTTCATTAGCAACCCGAACTCCGACCCCAACGATGCGATATTTGGAAACTCAAAAGGGCAACAACCACCTTTTCGACAACTCGAAGACCTACTTTTGGCCTTGCCTCGACTACTTCAATGCGCCCTCAAACGGCGGGGCATAGAGCCAGGTCGGTTCCCTGAATCGCTTCGCTCACTGGCTTGACTTGAACTCAAAACCCTTGACAAGAAGATTTCAGAAAGTCAAAACCGCAACGATGCGATATCAGAAACTCAATGACCTAATTTCAACAAAAACGAGAACTCAAAACACCTATTTTCTAACTCCCTTATGAGTCCCTCGGTAAAAAGGGGTCAGAAACTGCATTAGATTTTGGGCTCCACTACTTTTCCCTCATAATACCGAAGGGTTGATAAAGTGTATCCTAATCTAGCAAGTATATATATGATCGAGAGTAAAAATTGTTGGATATATGTATGCCCTAGAGGCCATTATGAGATAGTGTTTGCACTGATGTTTATATATATGTATATTTAAAGGACAGTCTTGCTCGACATAATAGTATGCTATCTGGTTTCACTTTATCTTATATTGACTTGATCATGTTTATATTCATTTGGTACATGTTGATAAAGCCTTAAGGATATTGGCTTGACCACTGGGATTATGATGTGGATCATACTAGTGGGACATCTGTAGTTTATAAGCATATCCTTGAAATGTTCCTAGTCGTAGGTATATCGAGACAGGACATCGATATTCCAGTGTAGACTAGCGTATACCATTCTTGTTCCATATAATGGGCGATGGATGATCCCATATCCGTCTGGTGTGTTGACACCAAAGATAGTATACGGGTGCTCAGTGAGACTGGGTACACTGAACGGACTCACCGAGAACTCCTATATGGTATTATATCATACGTCGGATAGCAGTTCTCAGGTGACACTGGTACAGGTTAGTCTGTGGACCCGAGATCGTCATAGAGTCTTGTGTGTCCTCCCACTGTACTTTGATCTCCACCCTACTACGACTCTACTGAGTTGTACAAATAGGTGGATTTTGGGTATAGTCCCGAGGCATATGGAGGCAGTGAGCGATAGGAGGGGTTTCGTCTCTCCCGGTATTGGGGGTTGATGCTGTGCTGTGCACGATTGGCTATAACGGGAAGTCCCTGGCCAGGGCTGCTGAGATATTACTGATAAGTGTTATCAGTAAGTTTCTCGATCTGTTATAGACCATATACCGGCATGACTTATTGAGTTATTGGGGTCGACGATTCCATCCCTAGACTCGATATGCAGCATATCTGACGAAGAGACTGGACTGTACGGTAAGTGTTGCCAGATGGATTGACAGGAGTTTTGATAGGTTCGCTTGTTCTTATTCTGATCGCTCAATACCCGGATGGCCGTTACGTTTAGCTGACCGCTTGCGGCTTGTGGGTGTTTGATATGATCATCACCTACTGCTGGCATATTGACGAGTCTTAGAGTCCCACATAGAAGTTTCTCGGCTCAGGCGAAACGAAGTGGTGCACATATGAGATATGTGCGGAAGCTCGATTAAATACGAGTATGTGATACTGTATTTTAATCGGGCATTTTATACTAGTCGGGTCGTATGAGATATGACCGATTTATTAAATCAAGTGTTGATTTAATATTGACTTTTATATCATTTATTTAAATCCTTTTCTTTTAATGGATGCATGCATGTATATGTACATGATGATGTGCATACACACATACATACATGAAAATGTATCATGGTTGATGATAAAAGATAGATGGCAATATAAGAATCACATAGTAGATAAATAAATATATGGATATTTTTGAATAAAGTTAAAGATAAAGGAAAAAGAAAATGACTCATTTCATTGTTCATGACTCATTTCTTTTACACATTTCCATGGTTGACTTTGACTCAACCATGGTTTATTTTTCTTTGCCTTTAACTCAAGAAGAAAATATCTAGATATTATTTTAACTATGGTTATTCTTTTGATATTATCTCTCTCTCTCTCATTTTCTTTTTCATTATTCATTCCAAAAGAAAAAAGATTAAGCCATCTTCTTCTTCCTCTCTCTAGCTCTCTCTTAAGTGTTAAGTTGAGCTAGATAAATAGATAAATAAAAGAAAAGGTATTAAGTGAGATTAGCAACCACTTCATCATCCTACACAACCCTTGCTACCTTGTGTAGGGTGTTTTGCTTCAAGATTTTCAAAGATCGAGTGAAGCAACAAGCTTAGGGCAAAGGACTTCGAGTGGATCATCGTGGACTTGGAGGTGATCAAGCGAACCTTTCCAAACCAAAGGAGTCATCCTAGGAGGTCTACAAAGGTTATAGTTTCTCCACTTAGTATAAATTAACTTTTAGATATAATACTTTTAATTGTTACTTCCTAATTCTAGTTCGATTCCTAGTTTAGTTTACTTAGCACCTCATAAATTTAAAGTTATGGCTTGTGTGATGCTTCCAAACCCTAAACGAGGTGTTAAGGAAACCCTACAAAAATGGTATGCCGAGTTAGACTTTGGTATCAAGCCAAACATTTTGACGTCTTGGGTGGAGGCGGTCATGTGTTCCTTACCCTTACGAGCAGCCAAAGCGGGGGGGAGTGTCATGCGGCACAATAACGGACCCTAAGGGCAGTTGTCTATGGTGTTCGAAAAGAAGAAAAGCCCGCGAACGCCCAGGAGTGTTTCACCGAAGTAGTATAAATCCCCGTATTAGGTCTACCATACGTTACTTGGGATGGCTAATAGGGTTTCCAAAAAGCAACAAATCCTGCGGCATGCTTAGGACAGGTTTGAGCACAGCCAGTTTGGGCTCTCTCACAATCCTGCGGCATGCATTGGCTCCATACTGTGTCAAAAAAGCAGGGCTGCTTATCGTTCGTTGTTTGTGGGACCACTCTCTTGTTCAACTCCGAGGTCCGGACAAGAGATGTTTTCCCAACTTTTGTCCTTTTGTAGACACTCTGCAAGGGTCGTTCAAAGGCAACAGATCGTTCAACTCGTGGTCTGTCCAGTAGGGGACCACTCGCTTCACTTGTTTCCGTTCTGTCAGAGACTCCCAAGTAGTCAAGTTTCTTTTTCTAGTTTTCTGTTTCGCACGTGCGTATATGCCGTTAGTGATGGCCAACTAGGCCATCACTCACTCTTGGAGCCCTGAAGGCTCCAAACCGTGTAGCTAATCGGTACACAAGTAACAATACAATTAAAAACAAATGACTCAAAAAGAAAATAAGAGACACATGGACGGGCCCTCCGTTGACACATCCCCGTCCACCAGTCCTATTACTTTTGACTGACTGGGCCTATCTTGAATATGTGCAGTTTTATGCAAAACTAGGCTACAGCTTATCCCCCAACCTAAGAAAACTACAACATTGATAGAGATCTTATTAGCAGCTTAGTAAAAAACCATCCGTAAACACAGACTCCGCGAGTACAAGACAGACAACGATAGACGCCAGGTATAGTGCTAGTGCAGCTTTTCTCTCTTCGGATTTCAATGATAATGGATCAAAATCTTTCACCAGAAAGAATTCTTTAACTACTAGGTTAATAGGTTCACCACAGTCACAGGGGCTGTAAACTTGTGGGTGTCCACAACACACCTTATGTATAAATATATCTTTCCAGAAGGAAACAATTTCTTTAAGGTTATCAGCCCAAAGAACTCCAGGGCTTCGGACTAATTGATCGGGCGCATAAGACCACCATACAGAAAACCCTAATGTTAAGAAAACACAAATTACAAATATAGTATCTCTCCAATAGGAGTATATAATCGCATCCTCCAATCACAAATCTTTGACGCACGACTATTTTCTAGTTTTTCTAGACTGAGAAAACCGACAAGACCGACTTTGAGAGGCTGCTCACGCAACCATAGTGCTCTCAGCCTTCCTTCTGCTATGGGGGGGTAGTAGCTCCCTAGTAGTGTGTGGTTTCCAAGGCTTATTAAAGGTATGCAAAATTCCCTAACCTCGAATGAAACCCTTCCGATATAATAATCTACCCCTAATTGTAATTGAGTTCGTACCCACCACAATTGATCCCGGTATTCCTCCTTATGAATGACCCTCATCATTTTCCAGCGATCATACCTATACCAGTAAGTCATCTTATAGGAGGAAGGGAGATGTACTATTCTAACCCTAACGTTTTTCTCTTTATCTTTCAAGTGAGGCTTAGCCAATGTCAATATATTAAATAGATTCATCATGATATAATTATGTCTCCCTCATTGTTGATACTAATTGATGACCCACATAAGAATAGAATAGGAGCTCCTCCTTTAACTGTGCATTCTATGACAGGAGGATGTAAATTGAATTGCTTGAAAATCTTGTGAAAAGCAGATATTATGGAATCTGAGATATCATTATTCATAATTGGAACAACGAAGAAATGTTGATATCGCAGATATTTCAATTGAGGGTACCTTTCTTCAAATTCCCGATCAAGATCAACGAGAAAGATATTCAAGAAAATGTTAGATATTCCATCGAGGGGAGGAACACCAGTCTTTAACGAGTGGTCCATTCCATTTTCTTCAATAACCTAGCGCGGCAGCAAGTTTTCGGGAGGCATTGTCCATGTCGTTTTTAAATTTTTGCCATATCAGCTAACCCTAACCCTAGAATCGTTAATCCGATGATACTAAATGTAAACACTTTACATCTAAGTGAATGAGGGAATACAACCTTTGTAGACCGGTCCTTCACTTCTAAAGCTCTATGTCGTAGTCCTTTCGCTGCAAGTTGTGAAGACCCGGACTATAGTAAGGGTTCACATGAAGAAACGAACAAGCTTGCTCAATGTCTTCGAGGCCGAAGATGATCTGCGTCGAGGGGATTCGAGCTCATGCTACCTCTTCACTAATGGTTAAATTAGTGAAGCAAACACCCTAAACTAAATGGCTAATACTAAAGGATGATGAAATAGGAAGTGGGCTTACTTTAGATTTATTTTTCTCACACTTTTTCATCACTTTGTCAAAAGCTAGAGAGCTTCAAGAGGAAGAAGAAGATCAAGTGATGAACAAAAAAGATGAGGTTAGAAATGCAACCATGGGTGAGTTATGTTATGCTTAACCCATGTAGAGAATAAACCATGACTAAGGGTTAAAGGTTGGGTTAATAAATATCTTAAGTGAAAACAAAAGAGGTGGACTTAGTCAATGTTCTACAAGCTTCATCCAAGCTCATAACCATGACTCATTCCACTTTATGTGAATTACTTAATGATAAATATAAACCCTAACATTAACCCTAGCATGGTCTAAGTCTCATACACCATTGTTGTATGCATAACCTAGCATGACACATGAATATATATATCACATATATATTTATGTGTGCAAAAAGAAAACAATGCATTTAACATATATCACATATATATCAATGCATCATAAGTGAGAAAAATGAATACTTAAGTGAGCTAATATTAGTAAATGTAATTTAATATATCAAATATATAATTCTACATTAAATTATTAACTCAACACTTGATTTAATAATCCGGCTATATTACATATAACCGACTAATATCAAATGCAACAATTTATCGAATCAACACTTGATCCGATAACTTGGCTATATCACATATAACCTACGATGTCACAAATCATGAGAATAGAATACGGTATCGCATACACGTATTAATCTCGGTCCCGCACATATCACATATGTGCTCCTACTTCGTTTCGCATGAACCAGGAAACCTCTGTGTAGGACTCTAAAGACTCGTCAATACGCCGGCAGTAGGTGATGATCATATCAAACACCCACAAGCCGCAAGCGGTCTGCTAAACGTAATGGTCACCCAGGTATTGAGCGATTAGAAGATCAACAAGAAAGCCTGCTCATACTCCTGCGAATCCAATCAGTAACACTACCGTACAGTCTGATCTCTTCGTCTGATATGTCGCATATCATAGCCTAGGGGTGGTATAATGTTAGACCCGAATAGCCTGATAAGTCATGCCGATACAAGGTCCATAACGGTTCGAGAAACTACTGGTAACACTTACCAGTAAATCTCAGCAACCCTGGCCAGGGATTTACTATTATGGCTAATCGAGCATAGCACAACATCAACTCCTAATACCAGGAGAGACGAAACCCCTCCTATCGCTCATTGCTTCCATGTAACTCGAGAATGTACCCAAAAACCACCTTTTTGCAGGATCTCTTGACCGTGGTATGGTGGAAATCAAAGCACAGTGGGAATCACACAAGACTCTATGACGATCTCGGGTCTACAGACTAACCTGTACCAGTGTCATCAGAGAACTGCTATCCGACGATAGGTATAATACCATCTAGGAGTTCTCGGCGAGTCCGTCCAGTGTACCCAGTCTCCACTGAGCACCCGTATACCATATCTGATGTCAAACACCTATAGATATGGGATCATCCATCGCCCATCATATGGGTCGAGAAGCGTATACGCTAGTCTACTCTGGAGTATCGATGCCCTGTATCGATATTCCCACGAATAGGAACATTTGAAGGATGTACTTACTGACTACCCTGTGCCCACTGGTATGATCTGCATCATAGTCCTGGTAGTCAAGTACTCATCCTAAGGGCTTTATCAACATGTAATAGAGAGACAATAAGTATACATGTTAAGATAAAGTGCAACCAGATTGCATACTATCATGTCGAGCAAGAAATTCCTCTCTATATATGTCCAAGCATCCACTACAATATACATCGCATGTACAGTAATGGCCTCTAGGGCATACATATAACTAACAATCTTCTACTTGCACTAAGGCCATCTGTTGTAGTATCCAATCCCCAACAATATAGCAGTGGTTGTAGTATCCCATACTCAACCATCCCATAGAAGTTTCTCTAGGGGTAAGGCCTTTATGAGTGGATCTGCTGTGTTATCCTTCGTATCTACTTTCCTGACCTCGATCCCTTGGAGATCAACCATCTCCCTGATCAAGTGATACTTGCCTCAGAATATGTCTGGAACGCTGATGGGACCGGTGTTCCTAGGCCAAAGCCACAACTCCATTGTTGTCACAATAACAGTTATTGGACGCTCAATGGTAGGAAACTTGTTCATCTCATGAACAAGAAATGTCCAGACAGCCACTTTGGTAGTATCGTTGGTAGCAATGTATTCAGCCATTATTATCTAGTACATCTCGGTATCTAGCTTGGAACTCGTCCAACATACCGTCCCTGCACTGAGTATAAAGACAATGCCTGTGATTGACTCTCAGTCGACCTTATCACTCTGGATGCTGGAACCAAAAACTTTCTTTTAGTGCTTCTTAAGTACTTAAGAATGTCTTCCACAGCTGTCCAGTGATTCTCCCAAGATCTGATTGATTTCTGATCACTACACCTAATGAGTCATCTACATCTGGTCTGGTACATAACATCGCATGCATGATAGAGCCTACTGCCGAAGCATAGGGTATCCCTTGCATGCAAGCTCTCTCCAAATCAGTCCTGGGAGACATCTTTTTTGAGAGAGTGATCCATGAGTAAGTGGGCAAGCCACCACGCTTAGAATCTTCCATACTAAACCCCTTTAGTATGGTGTTAATGTACCTGGATTTGGGACACTCCCAACATCCACTTAGATCTATCATCATAGATCATAATCCACAAGATGTAGTAGGTATCATCCAGATCTTCTATTGAGAATCCTCGTGATAAGAGGAGCTTGACCGAGTGTAGCATAGGAAACCATTTCCTATCAAGAGTATGTTACCTACGTACAATACGTGTAAGACAACCTCACTCTCTACAACCTTCTTGTATATACAAGGTTCATCTACTATTTTGATGAAGTCAAACTCTTTGATTGCCACATCAAAACAGATGTTCCAACTCCGTGATGCTTGCATTGATCCTGATGGACTTAAGCATAGCTTTGAAAGTCTCAACTTTTCCATTTACACCAATAATCTTCTCAAGATACATTTGCTCCCAATGGGTTTTACCCCTTCAGGTGCAACATGCAAAGTCATACTTTGTTGGTGTACATGGATTCCATCTTTGATCGCATAGCATCCAGCCACTTCACCGAGTCCCCACTCGTGATGGCCTGCCTGAACCTAGTTGGGCCATCATCTCATGATGCAATCCTCGCTCCCACTGTCACCGAGAAGACCGTAGTATCTCCTAAGTGGATGAGGAACTCTACCAGATTCGCGGAGAGGCTGAGGTTCGTTGGAGACTATTGAATCCTTTGGTTTCACCAAATCATCAAATGTTAGTTTGTCAACCTGGAACAACTTCCAGTTCTACCTCATAACCACTAATTTCTTCACAAGAAATTCCTTTTCTAAAAAGGTGGCATGCTGAGAAACAAAACACCTTTTGCTCCTCAGTTAGGTAGAAGATATACCCTCGCATATGTTTGGAATATCCTAACAAACATACAGAACTAACATTGCTTCGAGCTTGTCCGGATTCTGCCTTTCAACATAGGCCGGACAACCCCATATCTTAACTCGTTTAAGACATGGTCTCTTCCCATTCCATATCTCATACGTAGTGGTAGGCACTGATTTGGTTGGAACCCCATTCAATAGGTATGCAGCTTCTCAAGTGCATAACTCCAAAAGGAAACAAGTAACTCAGCAATACTCATCATAGAGCACGCCATATCTCATAGGATGCGATACCTCCGTACCGATACACCGTTGTGCTGTGGTGTATACGAAGGAGTAAGCTGAGAGAGAATCACATTCTCCTTTAAATAATCCAAGAACTCCATGCCCAAGTATTCTCCTCCTCGATCACATCGTATGACTTAATACTTCTACCCGTATGGTTCTTAACTTCAAATTTATATTCCTTGAATTTCTCAAAAGTTTCAGACTTGTGTTTCAACAGGAACACATGTCCGAATCTTGAGAGATAGTCGATGAATGTAATGAAGTACCAAGAACCAACCCTGGCATTTGTAGACATAGGACCGCATACATCATCATGTATTCGTCCAAAGAGTTCACTAACTCTTTCTCTTTTTCCAGTAAACGGAGTATTGGTCATTTTATCTTTGAGAAAAGACTGGCAAGTATCATAAGATGAAAATTCGAACAGATTCTCATACTCATCCTTAGTTGGTCGTATCGCATTGATATGACCTAGTCTACAATGCCACAAAAAGGATTCGTTCATTTCTGAACTACTCCTCTTGTGTGTGTTCTATATAGTTTGAACCGTGGTTTGATTTAAAATGTATATGCTATTATATAACGTGCCCGATCCAATCAACTCTTGATTCAGGAAAATGTTCACAACATTATCCTCCAATACAAAATTATGTCCTTCTTTAACTTAATAAAGAAACTGATGTAATGTTGTATATCAGGTTCGGTATGTAATAACATTCGTTCAGAATCAATGTATTAATACAAGGTGATATCTGTCAACTTATTTGGTTGCAACAATTGCACCATTCTCTAACACTTAGAGACATATCACATATTCCCAGTTCTCTACCTTTCTGTAGCCCATGTAACATATTACATATGCGGGATCCTGATTCGGTATCACATACCCAGGACGTAGAGGATACTGAGAAACAGTTCTTGGTAATGAACACACCCGAAGAATATGAAAAAACATGCTTATTCCATAATTGGGTGGCGTGGAAATCCGGATAATCCCCTATTTTCTGCTCGGACTTATAACAATTATAAGATTGAGCGGAACTAACGTTCCCTAGCTCAGTATAATAAGCAGGTTCGGTCAATGCATCCATATTATTATCTTGATTAACGCGTGACATGGTCGCTACCGGGAGAGAGAGAGAGAGAAGAAAACACTCTGCGTGCTCTCTTGTAAGATCAGATTGGTTATTATTTTATCTAATCAGGATGGCTCCCACTGTTTTTATCAAATCTTCCTTCAAACCCTAAAAGGAAAGACTAGCCGGGATTAATTACACCCTACAAGTTTGCCAATTTTTCGGTCAGGCCAGTGTCGGTACTTTGAGGGAGGTTCCCCATGCTTTCGCATGGACCTAATTAAAATAAACCTCGTTTTCCTAGGGGCGTAACCCCGTTAACACTTTTCTAGACACCTACTTGATTGGTTAATTGTCATGCGTAAAACTCTCCCAAGAGTAACTCTTACTCGCAGTGGGTATCGGGATCCAACTATCTCATAGAGTGTATGCAATCTCATTGCAAATTTCAACACTTGAAATTCCCGATAATATTTTGCCCCAGCGTCCTATGACCTTGACGCAAGCCAACAACCATAGTCCGCTGGTCAAGTTCAGCCCGTACATTTTATAATTGAATTAAACCCACCCGCACGACCCTTGACGCAGGCCAACAAAGTCACATGACTACCCTAATCCAATCGCATCGTATGTTGCAGATAAGCACTAGTTAGCTACCGTACACTACGCCTTGACGCAGGCCAACAAACGTAGCACGAATACTAAGTAGTACTTATCAGAAATGACGGAGGGCTACGACAGGTTTTTATGAAAACCTTTTGCGTAATGAACTTGATATCGTTGTAGAATCGAGTAATTTTGAAAAGGAGTGTTTTGAGGCTTTTACTAGTTTTGCTAAAGAGGTCACTCCCGGTGAAGGGATCTCGGCTCTTTCCTTATCGAATAAGGTGCAGGATATTTCATAAATATCACTATGAAAAGCAAAAAATATAGAAGCAATCAAAAGATAAACCGAGTGGGTTGTAGCATCTGCTAGTTTCGCTAAAGAGGTCACTCCCGGTGAAGGGATCTCGGCTCTTTCCTTATCGAATAAGGTGTTGGATATTCTACAAGGAATACCTCTATGCAAAGAAGGAACTAGAGCTACCAGTTTTTAAACAAGTTTCTACAACATCTTTAGTTTTTTTTTCTTTCATTAATCTCATTAATGAAGTCCCATCTGTTATGCTTCCTAAGCATCACATAAGAAATGAAAGCAGCAATATTTATTATATCTCATATATATAATAAAGGCATTCGTCTCAGAACATATCAAGTGATCACATCACAGAATATCAGCAGCAGAAGAATCACATATGAAATATTGGATATACTAGGAATTCCGTGTTTTATTTAAGCCAGTAAAAACACGGATTCCACGGTCGTGATGAATAGCCAAACCCACATCCCTAGACCCCTACGAGAGCGGCAAGCAACCCTACCAATTCTAGGGTTAGGAGACCCGGTCTCGACTCCTCGATATGGTCTCCTACTGGACCCTAGAACCCGGTTACTTGTGATCCCCGCCTTGGGTCTATCCTAATGCGGAAAAGTAAATAATATACATCAATGGTGACATCATCCTCAACCCGGAAGTGCCTCAATAAAAGAATATTACATACAAGCTTTTACATGAATGAAAATGAAAAACTCTCATCTCACATAAAAAAAACTCGGCTATTCAGAACACGACGATCCAATATGACATATCACAGCAACACATAACATCACATATCATCAACGTAAGTAAATATGCGTATCCCAGTTGTCATTAACATATAGCACCGAAACCGGCGATACACCACATATTACACTTACGGTCGCAGAAAAGAAAGTGAAAAACTAGAACAGTTGGAATCCGCTGGATGGTTATTAGTGTCACGTCCTGAAAGTACGGAACATGACCGTCACTTAAACTATGAAACGTCTCGAGGCGTACGTAATCCAAGTAAGCCGAAAACCCAGAAATGCAAACCAAGAAAAGTAGTAGAGTGAAGGAAAACCAATTTAAAACAAGTAGTTTTAATAGCATAAGCCGAATTATGCGGTTTTAAAAAAACATCAAATATTTCCCGAAAATTTCGGCAGAGTCTCCTTTGTAAATACTGGCCCCCAAACGGGATACAACATGAATAGTATACGAAATCAATAAAAAGGTATCCCCAAGCGGGAGCTAGCTCTTCGTCAATCGACGGTCACAACCATACAAGCAATATAATATACAACGCCAACGGCGATGATCAAAATTCAAAAGGAAACTCAAAACCACAAGAAAACCACAGAAATATAACGCGCGACTCTAAGGTCGAAGGAATAACATCACTGGTCTCTATCTCAAATAATTACATGTTTGGTTGATGGAACTTCTAGATACAACAGAATAATAATATACAAGATATATAATGGGGGTACGATACAAGTAAAACCCACCTACTAGCAAATCACCCGAAGGAAACTATGCCCGCAAGCCGTAATGAAACCTGTACGGCAAACCTGCAAGAAACTGGGGCACAACGGGGGTGAGTTGCCAACTCGTGAATAGAAAAACATCTACGGAAAGAAAACGCATAAATAACGCAACCTAGGTCAAAGATCATAATATATCCTCAATTATATATATAACATGCAACCTATAATAAGGCTAGGGTAAATATCTAACCCGAGTGTAATCTCATGTGCCCGTGTCAGTGCCTCAGGTAGCAATATATCATATGAATGAGGTATGAATGCATGAAAACAGAATACATGTAAATGAAGAACTGTTTTCATAATTTAGTGAGATTTCCTTTGTATTTTTAAAATGAGGTATCATAATGAAATCAGCATAAAACAGTGCCTAGCATCGGCACAAAACGTAATCCCAATATCTCGATATCTCTGTATCACAGTCTCTGTACCTCAATATCTCGAAATCTCAATGTCTCAATCATAATATCTAGGGCGCCGTCAGTCCAGACCGGCCCCTACCATCCATCTCAAGACCACGACGGTATCCTCCGGATATCCGACGCGTCGGGTAAAATCACCGGTAGGTAGTGCTCCCCTGCCAGGCTCACATCGTCATCATCACGCGCTTCTTGCCCCGGGGTACCTTACCGGGTCCACCATGTACCCGAAACGGTCCATCCGTCTCCTCGAATCGGGTCTCGAAATCCATCAGCAAACTCATGGTGGACGACTCATACATCATGGGAAAAATCACACTTTTCATTTAAAAAGAGAGAAATCAGTTTATATAAGTTTTGCGGTTTTCCCCCCAAATCCAGAAAATTTCATGGAAATCCGAATCCAAATCATCAATAGCATGTAAAACCATGAAAATAGGCATAACAATGAATAACAGTATGCATGAAGTGACAAGTAATAACTACAATGTTAAGCTGGCATATAAGGCAGGTACACTAATATCATGTCAAATTACTAACTAACAAGCTACGTCAAGCAATAATATTTTCTAAGGTGTACGTTACATGGCAATTATCAATGAAGATGTGTGTGAGCCGGCAAGTAAGTGTACGTGGTACATACGCATCATCGGTAATGGTGCTGGTGTCCTAACAATATGATATCAACATTGCAATAAGAAATTATAACATAAGTATGCGATGCGAAGCGAACCACAATAATAAGCGGGAGCTGAATACTAGACGCAACTGTAACTAACCTGCATTAATCTAATATAAGTCTTACAAATGGTGCCTTTTGAAATAACACGAATCATGGGGTTTTGAAAATAGGAGCTACGGTGTTTTTATGAAAAGATACGTCTTTTGAAATATCCATAGGATCCCTTGGGCTTTCTTTTAAAATACCCACGATTCGTTAGTTTTTGAAATAGGTAAGAATCGAATCTAATCTAACAACTAAACTAAACTAAAGGGCTAAGCAAACAAGCTGGACTACAGGTAAGGAAACCGCCTAACATCTGAGTCGATCCATATACATACCTGTATATATATTATTCGGTGATCTCGCCTCAATAATATCATGTCCGATACCATATCTACAATCAGACATCCCAAGTCAAGAGTGCGGATCAATCATCAAGATATAGCTCGTACATAAATCCGTTGTACGGCATCCCCAGATCTGGGTACGGGTCAATATCATATTCCTCACACCATTCCTCTGGTATCCTCTTTATTCAAGATCATAGTCTAGGGTACTGACCTATGTCTAGTACAATACTAATATCCTCAATATACTCATGATCTGACTACAGATCGACAATCTCGTACAAACCGATACCGTCAGCACATAGCATCATCAAGGGTATATATCGCCCGATACGGCCTAATATCAATATCCTAGCATATCATGCCTCATATCACGATCACATGTCGACCATTTTATTTATAACACTATTCACCCGTATCGCCGCCCCAAGATCCGCTATAACACCAGGACGTACCTCAAGTACGAATCCTGCCATATCACCGTTATCACAACCACAAAACAAATCTCATCGACTCAGCTCAATCCCAAGTATCATCCTCAAATCCGTATGTGAACACATAGTCCCATACCCATGTGATCACATAACTATAAAGAATCCCATGAGCACATATAAATAGGAATGTATGCAAGTATGTATGTGTGTATGTGTAGTGCAACACTACCCTAGGGTTCGCAACACTAAAATAATCCAACACACCAATATCCATCCTAAACATCGTTATTAATCCCAAATAACATATATTAATTGTTGGTGTGTATACGCATCCGTATACACCACCACGGACTACGGGGGTGCTATACGCCATCCACCCAACTTCTCCCCGTAGATATAAATCTACTCACCTGGTCCACGCTCGCCGGTGCCGACGTCGCCACGCGCTTTCTTGTCTTCTCGAAGTCCACATGGGGTACCTACATATCATAACGCATCGTATCGCATTAAAACCCAATTTGAAATCGAAATGGCGTACGAAAACCAAATCGGTACGCATATCACACATAGGTCAAAACCTATCGCCTACGCATGCAAGAATAGCCAAACCAACCCTCGATGTCGATGTACAAACATCAACCCATCGAGAAAAACCCAAACACCCCAATCGTGTTTTCACAATCACTAATTTTAATATTAAGTAGATTGCAACTCATCAAAACTCCAAATTAAATTAAATCGATTTATTTCCGAAAACCTAGAAAGCGCTTAATTTTCGTTTTAATTAGAAACTTGATGTTTTATCAAAACTAATGGCCATAATATCCACCAAATATCATAACTAAGTCATATAAACCATTTCCATAATTTTATCTCGTCAATTTTTATTAAACCCAAAATTCTAGTTTGCAAAATATCACATTTAAACACTTTTTAAAGCAAAATTCATAATTCAACAATTAAGCTTGGTTTTGCATGAACTAAAGTAGTAAACTATAATTTAAAATTTTAATAATTTCATGAATACCCTTACTAGATTTTAATCTCACATTTAAATAAATTTCTAAAAACCTAGTTTGCTTAAAAAAATCTTAATTTGGGTATTTTAAATGTTACAAGTAGCAATAAGCAACAAGATTAAGTTTTGCATAGCATTAACATGTTAATCTACTCATTATAACCTTAAGTAAGTGACAACCACTCTAATTGAATCCAAACCCTAACTTTTTAATTCAAAGTCTTCTCTTGAAAATTCAAGTGTTGAAATTGAATCCAAATTACACACCAAATTCAATTAAATTGGAGTAATTAACCAACCATGAAGACATAGGTTAAGATTTTTACCTCCCAATTCTAGAGATCTAGCTTGGAAATTATCCTCCAAAACATCAACTTTCCTCCAAGATCCAAGTTAGAATAGGCCAAGGAGAAATGGGTAAAGCTTGGATTTGGAGTTGGTATGAGTTTGTATGGTTTTTATTGCATTTTTGAGTGAGGTTTCTTCATGAAAAATGAAGATTTTGAGGAGGGTTGCTGCTGGATTTATGGAAGAGGCTCGGCTGAAATGGAGAGGGGTGAAGGAGAGAGAATGTGCGGGTGCAAGTAGAAAGGTCCAAGTCAACAAAGTCATGCTCCATTCTTTATTAATTCCCTTTTCTTTTCTTTTGCTTTCCTCTTCAAATTCAAGTGGGGAAAAGGGTGGGGGCTGCTGAATTTAGCCAAGGGGAGAGGTAAATGGGGGTGTGTGAGTGTGGGTATGGGTGTGGGGTGATGAAAAATGATAAATATAATACCCCAAACATCCATTTACACTAAAAAAAAGCCTTTTTTCTTCAATAATTTCTAAACCGTTTTGGCAACCGATTTCGTTTCAAAAACCACATGATAAAATTTTGTTTAATGTTTTATGATGCACAAAATTTGTTTCAACTCATTCCAATTTGTAATTTTCCCTAATTAAATGTATTAGTGACGGCTTAAAATAATATTAAAATAATATTTTTTTCAGAAAATTTGAAATTTCACCAGTGGCTCAATAAACACCAAATACTAGCAATTACATAGCTAGAATATGCATATTTAATTTTATAATAAAGATATTTGTATTTTGACTTTTTACAGAAACCCCCCTTATTTTACCGTTTTTTCGAAATTTCACCGAAACGATTTTCAAAACGTTACAACTAGGCACTGTCACAAGGGTCTACAAGGCATCAACCATGCCCGATTTAAAATTTAGACATGCCGAACAACCCTAACCAAGATCTTAGACTAGAGATTATGGTTAAACAAAGTAAGTAAACAACTTTACTTCTAAAAGTTAGGGATTACAACCTTTGTAGTCCGTTCCTTCACTTCAAAAGTTCCGTGTTGAGGTCCTTTCGCTACGATCATCGAGTACCCGGACTCAAGAGAGGCTCCATGAAGAGAAAGATGCAAGCTTGCTTCCGATCTTCGATAACAAAGATGATCTACCTTAAAAAAAATTCAAGCCCAAGCTTTTTACTTCACTAATCAAGTATTAGCAAAGCAAACACCCTAATCTAAGTGGCTAGAATAGATGAGGATGATGAAATAGGAATTTAGCTCTCATTTGTTTTCTATTTCTCACTCATTTTCATCACTAATTAAAAAGCTAGAAAGCTTTTTCCAAAGGAAGAAGAAGAAGAAAATTACTTTGTGATGAATAATGAAATCAAGTGAGGTTAGAAATGCAGCCATGGGTTAAGTATAAAGACTTAACCCATGTAGAGAATTAACTATGGTTAAAGGGTTGGGTTGGGTTAAAGAAATATCTTTGCAAAATATCACAAAATATCAAGGTCAAAGTCAAAGCTTCTTGAAAGCTTAACCCTAATCCAAACCCTAACCATATTTAAACTCCACAAATCATGTTGCATTTATAACCATAACATGTTACAGTATTATATATCACATATACAATATTTATTGTAACAAAATAAAATAATACAATTAACATATATCAATGTATTACCCGAGTGAGAAAAAGAATCTTTAAGTGAGCTAATATTAGTTAATATAATATAATATATCAAATATATAATTATACATTAAATTATCGAATCAACACTTGATCCGATAATCCGGCTATTTCACAAATAACCAACTAATATAATCTATATCGGTTCATCGAATCAACACTTGATCCGATGACCCGGCTATATCACATATACCCGGCCGATATCACATATCGCGAGAATCTAGTACGGTATCACATACATGTATTGTTCTCGGTCCTGCACATATCACATATGTGCTCCTACTCCATTTTTCCTGAGCCAGGAAACCTCTGTGTAGGACTCTAAAGAATCGTCAATACGCCGGCAGTAGGTGATGATCATATCAAACACCCACAAGCTGCAAGCGGTCAGCTAAACGTAACAGCCACCCAGTTATTGAGCAATCAGAAGATCAACAAGCAAGCCTGTACTTTCTCCCATGAATCCAACCAGTAACACTCCCGTACAGTCCGGTCTCTTCGTCTGATATGTCGCATATCTCGCCTAGGGGTGGTAAACGTCAGATCCCAGTAGCTCGATAAGTCTTGTCGATATGAGGTCCATAACAGTTCGAGAAACTACTGATAACACTTACCAGTAAATCTCAGCAACCCTGGCCAGGGATTTCCAGTTATAACCAATCGAACACAGCGCAACATCAACTCCCCATACCGGGAGAGATGAAACCCCTCCTATCGCTCATTGCCTCCATGTGATTCGGGACAGTACCCAAAAGCCACCGTTTTGCACGCCCTAATGGACGTGGTAAGGTGGAAATTAAAGCACAGTGGGAATCACACAAGACTCTATGACGATCTCGGGTCTACATACTAACCTGTACCAGTGTCACCAGAGAACTGCCATCTGACATGAGGTATAATACCATCTGGGAGTTCTCGGCGAGTCCGTCCAGTGTACCCAGTCTCTACTAAGCACCCGTATACCTTCTCTGATGTCAAACACCAATGGATATGGGATCATCCATCGCCCATCATATGGGTCAAGAAGCGCATACGCTAGTCTACTCTGGAGTATCGATGCCTTGTCTCGGTACTCCTACGACTAGGAACATTTGAAGGATGTACTTAACGACTACTCTGTCTCCACTAGTATGATCTGCATCATAATCCTGGTAGTCATGTACTTATCCTAAGGGCTTTATCAACATATAGCATAGAGACAATCAGAGTACATGTTAAGATAAAGTGCAACCAGATAGCATACTATCTTGTCGAGCAAGAAAGTCCTACCTATATATGTCCAAGCATCCACTACAATATACATCGTATATACAGTAATGGCCTCTAGGGCATACATATAACTAACAATATCCCACTTGCACTAGGGCCATCTATTGTGGTATTGCATACCCAACAATCAGCTGTGGTTGAAGTATCTCATACTCAACCATCCCATAAAAGTCTTTACTTGGAATTAGGCCTTTATGAGTGGATCCGCGCTGTTGTCCTCTGTGTCTACTCTCTTAACCTTGATCTCCCTGGAGATCAACCATCTCCATGATTACGCGATACTGCCTAAGAATATGTCTGGAACTCTGATGGGACGGGTGTTCCTAGGCCTAAGCCATTACTCTATTTTCACACAATGGTTGGAATGAAGTTCATCTCATGAACTAATGTACATCCAGTCTATTTCTTTGGTAGCATCCTTGGTAACGATGTATCTTGTCTTTAATCATCTAGTAAGTCACGGTATCTAGCTTGAAACTCTTCAAACATACCGTCCCTCTACTGAGGGTAAAGACAATGCCTGCGACTGACATTCAGTCGTCCTTATCACCCTGGAACCTTTCCAGTGATTCACCCCAGGATCGATTGATACAATCTCACTACACTAGTGAGAATCCTAACATCCAATTAGATCTATCTCATAGATATAAAGCCCAGGATTTAGGAGTTATCATTTTGATCTTGATGGAGAATCTATGTGATAAGAGGAGACTGACCGAGCGTAGCATAGGAAACTCTTTCCCTATCAAGAGTATTCATCCACATACTCTACGAGGATCACCACCATACTCCCTACTACCTTTTTGTATATACAAGGTTCATCTACCATTTTGATGAAGTTAAACTTTTTGACTACCACATCAAAACAGACGTTCCAACTCCGCGATACCTGATTTATCTCATAAAACATCTTGCACACTTTTCCGCTGCTCCCACTGTCTACGAAGCCCTCTGGCTGTGTACTTATAGACTCTCTCTTCTTTCAGAAAAGAAGTCATGACACCCAACCGCCAGATATTGTAGTTATGGTATGTAGCAGTGGTAAGTAGAATCTGGATGGACTTAAGCATAGCTTTGAAAGTCTCAACTTTTCCATGTACACCAAGTAATCTTCTCAAGATATACTTGCTCCTGATGGGGATTTAACCCTTCAGATAAAGCAACCAAAGTCCATACTTTGTTGGTGCATAAGGATTCCATCTCAGATCACTAAACATCCAGCCATTCTTACAGAGTCCCACTCCTGATGGCCTGCTCGAAACTAGTTAGGTCATCATCTCATGATGCAATCCTCGCTCCCACTGTCATAGAGAAAACTGAAGTATCTCTCAGGTGGGTGAGGAACCCTACTAGATCGGCGGAGAGACTGAGGTTCGTTGGAAACTATTGAATTCTACGAGTTTACCAAATCATCAGCTGCAGTTTGTATAGCTGGAACTCCTTCCAGTTCTACAGAACTGACCTTGCCTCGAGTTTTGTCCGGATTTTGCTTTTAGACATAGGCCGGACAACCCCAAATCTTAATATCCTTAAGAGATGTGCTCTTCCTATACCATATCACATATGGAGTGGTAGGCACCTGATATGATTGGAACTCTATTCAATAGGTTCCAGCTTCTCAAGTGCATAACTCCCAAAAGGAAATAGGAAACTCAGAAGTACTCATCATAGAGCACACCATATCCAATAGGGTGTGATTGCTCCGCCCCGATACACCGACGTGCTGTGGTGTATACGAAGGAGTAATGCTGAGAGAGAATCTCGTTCTCCTTTAGAATTGTCCAAGAATCCCGTGCTCATTCTCCTCCTTTGATCACATCAAAGGACATAATACTTATACCCGTTTTTGGTTCTCTACTTCTAACTCATATTCATTGAATTTCTCAAAAGGTTCAGACTTGTGTTTCAACATGAACATATGTACGAACCTTGAGAGATAATCGGTGAATGTAATGAAGTATAAAGAACCGGTCCTGGTATGTGTAGACAGGGGACCTTACATACATCATCATGTATCAATCCCAAGAGTTCACTAACCCTTTCTCTGTTTCCACTAAACAGAGTTGTGGTCATCTTATCTTTGTGACATGACCGGCAAGTTTCACAAGATGTAAATTCAAACTAATTTAAATATGCATCTAAATGTAACTTCAGCTAGTCGGGTCACATTGATATGACCTAGTCTATAATACCTCAAGAACGATTTGTTCATTTCTGAACTCTTCCTCTTGTGTGTGTTCTGTACGTTAAGAACTGTGGTTTGATTTAGAACGTTTATGCTTTTTTTAGATAACGTGCCTGAACCGATCAACTCTTGATATAGGAAATGTTCAAAACATTATCCAACAATACAAAATTATATCCTTCTTTACTAATAAAGAGACTGATATGATATTGTATATCAGGTTCGGTATCTAATAACATTCGTTCAGAATCAATGTATTCTGGTAATACATGTAAGTGCACGACAGCGCCCCGATCATCATTCCGAGGCCAAAATGCGGAAACGAAACTTTTACAAAACTTGTAAACCGGCACTACCGCGCACTATAAACCCGGATCGGGCAATTAACTTAATGCTAGCAAACCAGAGAATGGGTAGAAAGCTATACCGAGCGATCCGTGTCCTTCGGTCTTCAGCCTCCACTCCGATCTCCTCGCGGAATCTCCGGTCTTCATCTCCTCGTCGGAACGGGCACCACATCGCCGGGTTCTTTTACGGGCTCCCACCTCTAGACCGAGGCAACTCGGGCACGAAGTCGGCGAGCCGACGTGTCCAAGAATGCTGTAGACTAAGTGTAGAATAGTTTGTCTCTAGCGGGTATGAAGTTGCCATATGATGGAGGTGAAGAATAATGGAGATCAGCTTAGGAATTTTGTAGCAAGCATAATATGAGATGAAGAAATTTCCCACTCACAAAAATGAACCTCCCTCTCCCACCAAGTGTGGCCGGCCAAGCAATATGGAGAAGGGAAAATACAAGGGAGGTGAGTGTAGTAAAAGGAATGGTGACCATAAGCCAAAATCAAGTCTTACATCAATATCCAAATCAACTCTCATCTCAAATCCTTTCTCATTAATGCAAAGGAAGTGATTAAAAAGGAATCTAATAATGCTAAGAACCATCATGAGCCCTCATATCACAATTAACCCCTTCCACATAACTAATTTGCACACTTGCAAATAACCCCCTCCATCGGAAAAATCTGGCCATGAAGGAACAAAGGAAAACTGGCCGGAACGGAATACAAACTGGCAACTTCAAAAAACTGATCCCGTAATAAATTACAGGAAAACCCCGCGACTGTATATACATACCCGCATTTGTATTCCGACCGAATACAAATGCAAAGAGACAAAATCTACATTGTACAATACTAGGATCGGGCTTAAACCAAAGCCCTCTAGTATTATCCGTCTGATCATGATCCGTGCAATACCGCATGTATATGATCGAACCCTGCCATATCTCCATACGGCCTCTACAGCGTTTCGCCCGAAACTTGAGAAACTGTCTGTGGGGGACTCTAAAAACTCGTCAATACTTTGGCTGTGGATTTAACCACTAGCACGTCAGAGGTATTAGCCGTACGTAACGAGCTACTAGGTATTGACCAAAATGGAGGTCGATGAGCGAACTCATCCTGACACCCTACTGAGCCTGTCAGTGACAATATCCGTACAGTCCGGTCCGTTCGTCTATGAGCATCGCATGGCGGGTCTAGGGGGTTGGTAAAAGTCAGACCCCCAAAAGCGGTACAAGTCGTGTCGGAGTGTAACCCAGAACACCCTGAGATACTACTGGAATACCTACCAGTAAATCTCCTGCCTTGGCCAAGGACTTCGTGTAATGGCTCTTCTAGACACAGCGCGACCTCACCCCCAATACCGGGAGAGACGAAACCCCTGCAGATCCGCTCACTGCCTCAATGTGGCTCGGGACTGTACCCAACTAAAACCTGTTTGCACGACTCCTTTGAGTCGTGGTAGGGTAGTAATCAAAGTACAGTGGGAACTCACACGAGACAAATGACGATCTCAGGTCGATGAACTAACCTGTACACAAGTCACTAGGGAACTGCTATCTGACGTCTGGTATAATCCCAACTAGCAGGCTCCCGGCGAGTTCTGTCCGGTGTACTCATAACCCAATGAGCACCTGTATACATCTTAGGTGAACCAACTGACACCAGTGGCGTGTGAGACCGGCCACCGCCCCTCGTCGGGGTCTCGACTATATACACTAGTCTACTCTGGGGTATCGATGCCCTGTCTCGAAACTCCCACGACTAGGGACCACTTTAAGGATGTGCTTATAGACCCTAGCTCCCACGTATATGATCGCCATCATACTGCTGGTAGTCAAGAAAGAATACTAGGGGCTCTATCAATGTATAATAGCGACCTGTAAGGTCACTTAAAGCAGTACACGATTATAAAGATAAACCAGATAGCATACTATCATCTTGAGTAAGACTGTCCTACCGGTATAGGTCCTCCCTCAATCATTGCAATCACGTGCCTGTGATCTAATAATTTACTCTGAAGGCACTATATCCAACAATCTCCCACTTGCACTCAAGGCTAATTATTGCGATGTCGCATACTCACAGCCCGTGTGATACCGAACATCCAACTCCTCTATTAATCAGTCTCACAAAACCCGTTTGCGAAACTATTGCGATAGAGGTATAGCCTCAGTGAGTGGATCCGCCCTGATGTTTCTTTCTATGTCTCTCTTTATCTCAAGTTCGCGGAGAAAACCATCTCCCGAAATGAGCAATACCTGTCTTAGAATATGTCTGGATATCTGATGGGACCTAGTTCATAAATGAACTCCAAATCCAAACTTCTTAGACTGTATCATCAACTGAAACCAATCAGTATCCTGCGCCATGCTTCCCTCATTATCCGCTTGGAGCATCTGTGCAAACTACTGCCCCTTGTCAGAGGGAAAACTATAACTCTGACAGTCACTCTGTCATCCAGGTCACCTTGGAAGCCTGGAATGATAACCGTCTCCTAAAGGAGGCTGCCATTATCATTTCCCTAGAATATCAACTTATGTTCTAAAACTGCTTCCGATCATTTCTCCAGGATTGTATTAATATCAACTTACTGCATCTCGTGCAAAAATAACATCTGGTGTGGTACTTGACATCTCATGATTGACTCAATTGCCTAAGCAAGTGATCTGCCAATCATGCACATCCCTCTCCCCTTTAGTATGTAAGACACCTTTAGAGAGGGTGACTCCATCACCTGCAGATACACTACCGTGACAAGAGTCGTCCATTCTAAAACACCTTTAGAATGCTGTCTAAATACCTAGATTGGGAAACTACCCAAATCTAGATCTAAAACCATAGATCTAGTAACCAGAATGTGTAAAATTATATCCAAGCCCTATGTGGAGAAACCACTGTGTGACAACCAAAGTATAACCGATCGTAGTATAGGAATTTCACTTCCTACTCTATGTATGTCATCCAAATACCAGGACATCACACCCTACTACCTTCTTAACAGATCCATCCCCTATTCTAATGAAGTAAAACCTATGACTGTCACATCAGAAATAGAAGATCTATCTCCGCTATATCTACTTTAGTCCATAAATAGACATAAGCTACTTGTCCACTATGCTTCCTCTGCTCCCACTGACTACGACAACCCTCTGACAGAGTCATATACACGTGCACTTCTAAAGCTAGTTTAGAACGACGCTATACTCATCCTCCTGCCGGGTCTCACAGTCTGGAACAACAGCAATGACAAGTCTGGGTAAACAAGAACCTCCCTGGCACCGTCCTTGAGCATACCGAAGTACCTCTCGAGCCCTGAGGTTACCCACCATATCTGCGGAGTGGCTAATGGAATGTCAAACCAGATTGAATCTTGAGGTTCTTATCAAATTTTCAGTAATCGTTTGTGGTTCTGGAATCACTTCCAGTTCTACCATACTCCCACTACTGTTTTCTGAAAAAATCCATTTTTTATTAAAACTGTGGCGAGTCAAGAACAATATCACTATTGATCTTCCAGATGGTAGAAAGTCAACCCTCGTCATGGCCTGGGTCAACCAACAAACAGCCATTACAGAAACGTGCCTTGAGTTATCCAGAGTCTGGTTTTAAGCATAAGCCGGACAACTCCCCGTATCTTAACATTGTTAAGATATGAACTATTCTATATCCAATATAGAAACAGAGGCACAGATTTAATTGGAACCAGATTCAAATCATGCAGATGTCTCCAGTGCATGTCAACTAAATGGAAGGAGGTCGATCAGCGTTACTCAACTTAGGAATACATCCAGATATGAGTAACCTGAAAGAGAAACAAGTTCTCTTAATCATTACTATCAACTGAATACCATTCACAAGTATCTACATCTTCGATCATCTTGAAGAATCCCGATACTTGCAACGCCTGGTTCTCTACTTTATTCTTATACCTATAACTTCTCAAAACTCAGATCTTGCATTTCTACGAAACACATATCTAAGAACTGGAGAAGTCACAAGTAAACAGAATATAGTACGAGTACCAACCCCTCTGTCCTTATGGACACTGGACAACATACAATACTCTGTATAAGTCCCCTGACTCTAATAACTCATTCCCTGTGTGTCGTAGGTTGAAAACTGTACTTATGGTTAAGAAGAATTACACCGCTGTTTTAATGCTCCTTACCTAACCATCCGCTGATATAGGTAAATGTCATGGACATAATTTCAAAAAGGTTTATCTCACTCTATAAAAATAGACGTACAGATATATCAATTTAAAATTGGTGCATAGCAACGGATATTCAAAACCAAATATTTGCCGTCCGGCAAACAGCCCAGGCGATTTCCTCAAATATCACCAATTTCAACGAATTCCGATATTATGAGGATGATCACCTAATTCCCAATAACTTACTCCCACTCATCATCTGCAAAATCTACAGATGTGAGAATCATACCTGGTAAATACATACCCTGGAGCAAGGGCTAATTGGGAAATCAGTTTTCTTTTAACAGTACACAGTGAAACTGAAACATAGAAATGTTTCGTAGGGGTATCCGGGTATTCCTAGTAATGCCTCTTCCATTATCCAGATTCACAACTGTAACCGTATATTTCTTTGCCATCTCCAAAATCCCTTCATATGCCTTTAGTCATTACCTTCTGTATACCCTCTTAGGCTAAATGGTTTTCTTCCTTCCCTACATTTTGGCACCAGCCTATGGTTTGGAAGAAGACTATCTAATAAGCATAATGGGTGTACTGTCCTAATCCTAGGAACACTCGCGATACGAGAGAAGGTGAAGATAAAAGACAACCGAATAAACCTTATTCCTATTTCTCCTGAACCAGAATCCATCCCCGAACTGGAACACGTTCCTTTTGAGTTCGTATATAACCTTACGATGGAGTATCCAAATAACTGTGGATCTTCGTAGTGATAAGGAGTGTTCTGGAGAAATACAAAGGTGAAGTGGGAGTGGTAATGAAATACTTGGTTTGGTCGTGAATAGCAGTCGCAGTTTACTTTGCCCTCTTACTAATCCCTTTATTTGTCTTAACTTATTAACTTTTGTACACCATCGTTAGGCTAATTGGTTTTCTTCATTCCCTACCGATCGGCACCTGCCTATGGTTTGGAAGAAGACTATCCAATAAGCGTAATATGTGTACTGTCCTAATCCAAGGAGCACTCGCAACCTGAGAGAAGGTAAAAGGAAAAGACAACTGAATAGTCCTATTCGTTTTCTCCAGAACCAGAAACCATCCTCGAATAAACTCCTTCGAGTTCGTATATAACCATACGATGGTTTTATCTAATGGAAGTGGACGTTCGTAGTAATACGGGGTGTCCTGGAGAAAAGGGTAAGAGTAGGAGTGGCAATGAGGTATGCAACTCTGACAATCCAAAAGCCAGTGTTTTAAGAAGGTTCGGTTAATCTTGGTCACTGAGTCATAGTCAAGGGTCGGGCCATGGTCGCTGCCAAAGAGAGAGAGAGAAAAGAAACACTCAGCGTGCACTCTAACCTAGATCAGAATGGTTATCAATTTATCTAATCAGGAAACCTCCCACTGTAACGTCAAATTCCCCTCCAAACCTGAAAGAAGAATTAGTCGGGATCACCCGAGGAGTAAACCAACTCATCAGTGGGAATCGGGATCCAACTATCATCGCATGATAACATAATGGAATCCACTCACGTTATCACACTCCAGAAGGTATGCGCATATCTGGAAAGTTTCCTTTTCTTTAGAAACTCCCGATGTGATTTTTACCCCATGCTCTTATGACCTTGACGAAGGCCAACATATCATAAGTCATATGTCAAGTTCTACCCGTCATTGTCCAGGTTAATTTGAACCCACCCGTACATACTCTTGACGAAGGCCAAAATAGTAGTACGACTGTCCCAAACCAACGCATCTATCTATGCAGCAGAAAAGTAACAAATAGCTACCATACACTATGCCTTGACGAAGGCCAACATACATAGCATGAATACTAAGTGCTACCTTTATGAAATGACGGAGGGCTACGAATGGTTTTTGGCGAAAAACCTTTAACATAATGAACTTGATATCGTTGAAGAAACCAGCTTTTTATAAAAATATAGTGACGAAGACCTTTGCTAAAGAGGTCACTCCCGGTGAAGGGATCTCGGCTCTTTCCACGTAGAATGAGGTGCAGGATATTCCAACTGAATACCACGATGCAAAGCAAAAGTAATCGACTATAGTGAAGTTATTTCCCTGACGCAAACTTCTGTCCAAGGGGTCACTCCCGGTGAAGGGATCTCAGCCCTTGCCTCGTCGACTGAGGTGCTGGATATTCATAACCGAATACCACTGTGCAAAACAAAAGAGAACGTCCTTGCAAATAACAGTTTTTTTTTGAAAAATGTTCCAAGAACATCAGAATAGGTTTGTTTAGCTTGCATTGATCCGAATAACCGCAGTCCCATCAATTGATCACACCACAAAAGAACGAAAATAATGATGTACGTATATGCCATCTACATTCGCCACTGGGTCCCGTCATCATTCGTTAGGTTACTTAACTAACGACAGAGCGGGGACTGGACTAGCACGGATGCAAAACATATACAACATCTACTAGTATATATATCAATATATAATATTCGCTCAAGGCGTGATAAAATGCAACATCACAGAAATGTAATAAGCATCACAGAATAATACAAATAATCTGGGATCCCCGGGTTTCATAGAGCCTCTACTGAAACCCGACGTTCCCCTGGTCGTATGGATAGCCTGTTCAATGAAATTCTAGACCCCTACGGGCACGACAAGTTACCCACCAAAACCTGAAGCGAGGCAGCCCCCTTCAACAACGTGAATGGACCACCCAGCACTTCACGGAATCCGGTAACTTGAGCACCCCTCCTTGGGTCAACCTGTACCCCCTACGAGTGCGGCGAATAGCCTGCCAATTCTAGAGTGAAGCCCCCTCCGTCTCAAATCCATGAGATGCGGGCCCGTTGCCCTCTAGAACCCGGCTATCCGTGCACCCCACCTTGGGGTAATCCTAGTACATAAAGTAAAATATACAACGGGTACATCGACCTAGTCCGGTCGTGCCCCAAAAGAATAATATACAAACAGGCAGTGACGGCAGTCCACATGTCTGACGCTCGCCCCGCAATATCAAATGTACATAAATAACCAAACTGTACTGCCATTGCATCCAGGCTATCCACCACGACAATCCGCAACATCACAGCACAACACAGAACATCAACGTGAATGTCACGTTCGCAAATCCGTCTAAAATGGCTATAGCAGTTAGACAGGATTTACCGATCAAATGACATTCACGGTCGCAGATATAATGTAAATACTGTGAACTAACATGTTTAAAATTTTCGATCGACTAAATTTACCGAAGTGGGCCCCAAGCATAACTGTAATATTCAAAATAAATCTGGGCCCAAACAGAACATACCAAAAACCCTATTTCCATGTCAGAAGCCCACTGTAAAATTTGGTTCTGTGAACAGTTTAAATGGCGGCGGAACCGCGGCCAATGCGTTGGTTTGGCCGCGGTTTCGCGGTGAAACAGTGCCATCGAGCTACCAAATTTTCACATAATGCATAAAAAACCCTGCACGTATTTTTACAATGTACCAAATAATTTTTAGAGCACTGGAAAAATTCGACAGAAACTTAACATGGAAACGCGGTTTTTGGAAAATCCGTTAGATCGAACTTGTAAACACGTTAGAGCAAGCTAGACTAGATTAATGGCGTGGCTCTGATACCAATGTAACTGCACGGCAGCGCCCCGGCCGTCATTCCGAGGCCGAAATGCGGAAACGAAACTTTTAAAAAACTTGTAAACCGGCACTACCGCGCACTATAAACCCGGATCGGGCCATTAACTTAATGCTAGCAAACTAGAGAATGGGTAGAAAGCTATACCGAGCGATCCATGTCCTTCGGTCTTCGGCCTCCACTCCGATCTCCTCGCGGAATCTCCGGTCTTCATCTCCTCGTCGAAACGGGCACCACATCGCCAGGTTCTTTTACGGGCTCCCACCTCTGGACCGAGGCAACTCGGGCACGAAGTTGGCGAGTCGACGTGTCCAAGAATATTGTAGACTGAGTGTAGAATAGTTTGTCTCTAGCGGGTATGAAGTTGCCATGTAATGGAGGTGAAGAATAATGGAGATCAGCTTAGGAATTTTGTAGCAAGCATAATATGAGATGAAGAAATTTCCCACTCACAAAAATGAACCTCCCTATCCCACTAAGTGTGGCCGGCCAAGCAATATGGAGAAGGGAAAATACAAGGGTGGTGAGTGTAGTAAAAGGAATGGTGACCATAAGCCAAAAGCAAGTCTCACATCCATATCCAAATCAACTATCATCTCAAATCCTTTCTCATTAATGCAAAGGAAGTGATTAAAAAGGAATCTAATAATGCTAAGAACCATCATGAGCCCTCATATCACAATTAACCCCCTCCACATAACTAATTTGAACACTTGCAAATAACCCCCTCCATCGGAAAAAT